>PVJH01005484.1:0-111634 GCA_004026705.1 Nesogale talazaci
TACATTTAACTTCATTGATATTAAGGCTACACTTCATTTCATCACTTTACCACAGTTCACTTATCTTTCCCCCCATCACCCCAGGCCCTTTTTGCTGGCCCTCGGGCCACTGGGATCATTATCTCAATGCTCGTGTAAACTATTTAAAGCATACGGCTTGGGAAACTCTGCTCCAGGGTAGAAAGCTAAGGATGGAAATTCTTAGTCGTAGTTTTTTTTTTTTACCAAATTGCCTGCTACTTCTACTAGTAGACACTTCCTAATACTTTCTCAGAAACTTTTGGCTACAGATTATTTCCCCTTGATCTGATGTGCAAACTGGTGCGACACTGATTTAAATCTGCCTTTCCTTAGTGACTACTGGTAGTGAACATCATTTTACATACATTTGTTATAGAAATTTTATCTGTATATCCCTTTTAACCTCATTTTTCTACTGAGGTTTCTTTCTGGGACAAAAAATAGGTACACAGGAATTTTATCTGTGTATGTCTTTTAACCTCATTTTTCTACTGAGGTTTCTTCCTGGGACAAAAAATAGGTACACACATTCTTAGTTTTTGTCAATTATATATGACTATTCTAATCTATGACTTAAGCTTTCGTCAAATTTAAGATGAGTTCCCTCTTGTTGAAGGAACCCAGATGTCACAATTACCAAACACTGGGCTGAAAACCTGAAAGATCGAAATTGTAACTTACTTAGTAGACCTGAGAAGAAAGACCTGACAACCTGTTTCTGTAAAAATTAACAGCCAAGAAGACACAATGGAGCACTTTTTCTTTGTTACATGAGGTTTTTCTGGATCAAAGATTGACCCGACAGCACACAGCAACATCAGTGTTTTGTATTTTTAAATGTATACTTTTAGTTGCATTTAAATCATGAGGTGGGAGACAGGTCCTCAGTACCTAAAGTGCTCACACTTGAATCACTGTGGGTTACACATTGGACTCATAGCAGCAATAGTACCAGTATGAAACTTCCAGCTGCTTTTAGGGAGGAAAAGGAAGTTTCCTAATCTCATAAAGAGTTAGAGTCTCAGAGACCCACAGGGGCAGTTCTGTGCTATCCTTTGGGTTCCTAAGAGTAAGAATTAATTTGATGGTAATGCACATATTAATTTTATCCACATATTTTAATCTCGCCATGTCTCAGCTCCACTATCTGGGAAAACTACGTGGTAAGAACTTAACCTTTTACAAGGACTAAAATATACTCAGACTGATAACAATGGTTAAGATGTTTTGCATCATAATATTTGACAATTTCCTTGTGATTTTAACTTTATGATGTTTTTTATTCTCCTGGGATTCCAAAACTGCATAGTTTGTTTTGTTTGCTTATTTTAGGAGATAGGTAATTATTGCTTGTGAACATTGAACTCTGCTGTATTTTTTCTCTGCTTTCATCATATTAAAATATTACTTGAAAATATTTTTCAAGAAGAAAAACACACAATGTGATCACATGAGATACCCTCTGGCTCCCCTACTGCATGAGACAAAAGTCAAGCATGCCTCCACCATCCATTCTGCTTTACATATTCCAACTCCAACCTTTTCTCCCAAAGCACTCTACTGGCTTCAATGCATCATTGAAAGGAGCACACAGAACTTGCAGTTGATGTTCACGATTAAGAGAGGTTTATCAGAGATGTAAACAGAGCACCACAGGCAAGGAACAGAAAACATTAGGAACACAATCATTGGTCCACAGTAACACTCTACACACCTAGCAGTCAAGTCTGACTCTAGTCTTTGCACATACAATTCTTGGTTTTTACCTCTGAGCCAGGAAATGAGCCAACTGCCCCACCTCACAGTCTTGTAATGTCAGAGCTGCTTCTCTTCTCATAGTTTTTCCTCAGCCTAAGTCCAGTCTTTTTTTTATTCCATGTTCTTCAAGCCATAACCTCTTAAACCTAACATCTCATCTTCTGCCATTAGAGTGGTTCTCCTTCCATCATTGTCCTGTACTTCTCTCTGTGTAGTCCTGATTTTGGGAAGGCTCATTCCTATGTGAAGTTGTGGTTCTTGTCTTTCAACAGATCATACTTCCAACAAAGTAGAAAGTGCTGGAGTCACACTCTAGCCTATAGTGGAATACATCCCATTTTAATCCCAGAACAGATAGCGCTCTCCAAAATGAATTCCAAACACAGGCATAGAGGCTAGAGTTTATAATAAATTGCAAAAAAGATTGTGACCAGAAGGGCCTTATTAAGTAATTGACTGTATCCCACATCTTAAAGTTGACAAAGATTTAGGTTTCCTCTAGGAGTCCTGGGGTGATAAGTGCAATTGAGAGTTCAGTTACTAGCTGAGAGTTTGAATTCATCCGCAGAGGCCCCTGAAGAAATGCATGGTGATGTACAGTGGTGATGAACTTCTGAGAAATTAGTCATTCGAATGTCCTATAGAGTGCAGTTCTGCTGTGAAACACCTAAGTGGCCATAAGTCAGAATCTACTCACTGCAACTGGTTTATCTTGTTCTTTGTGAGTTTTCTTGGCATGTTAGTTTTTCTGTATTCTCTTTGCACAGAAAGTATATCAATTTCTACTCTTTTTGCAGCAGAATCATTTCTAGCTACCCTCCTAGTGTTTTATAAAATATACTTTGTGCTCTACAAAATATATTTATCTAGTCTTAAATCCCTCATTTAATCTCTCACCTGGATAATTCCTCTTTTGTTTCCTCTGACTTCCTTCGTTCTTTAATATTTGTTTGTTTTATTTTATTCAGCATTTTAATTTAGTCACAGAGTTGGGCACAGAACCAATTACAGATTGCACATTCACCCTTTCTTCTTGAATTCAACACAGCAACACACTGAAAGCAGAAGTGTTCATTTTCATTGGGTAACTGATATCTTCTGCTGGGTTCTCTAGAGGAACAAATCCAGGGAAGTAAATATATATATCCTGTTGTCTTGAGTTGATTTCAACTCATAACCATGCTATAAAACAGAGATGAACTGTCCCGTAAGATTTACAAGGATGTACTTTTGTGTAAACAGACTGCCACAGCTGGCCTGGTTAAAAAACAAATACCTTAATCACCAATGGCCCTTATATAAAAATATACAGAAGCTTATTACTAAAAATGGTTTACAAAAGCAGTGGCATGATTCAGGTTGCCGTCTACCAGTAAAATAACCTGGTTGATTGGGTTAGCTGGAAACCACCCACCAGTGAGTGCAGTGGTCAGGCCCTACTCGGCCTGTGTGTGTGACTGAGCAACACTTAGTAGTCCCTTCCCTTCAAACCAGACTCCCAGGAGCCCCTGCAACACCACTCCAATCTCAGCAATTGTGTCCCACTTGTCCACAGCCTGGGTGTTTCGGATTTAAGTAGGTAGGTGGGTGGGGGTGGGGTAGGAGAATGCCACTTCATTGTCATTAAAAATGCTGGGATTATTTCTGTGTCAGACCCTCTAATTGTTTTAGGAAATACAGTCTAACCCCTGCTGCACCTTCCTGTGAAGACCCTGCACACTACAGTGTAGGCTGGCAAGTCCCAAATTCAGGGATTAGGCATCAGGCTGAAGTCTTCTGACTCATATGCTTGCCATATGAGGGCAGATACTCTCAAAATAGCCAGATCAGACTTTTGGTTCACCATTTGTGAAAGCTGAGAAATACCTGCATTTGTAGATTAGACCACAGGTTTATCTGTCAAGAACTAGAGGTCAGAGGATAGATCATTGGATTCAGAACGACAGGGTGGAGGAATAACAGAAGGGTCGTATATATTTGATGCAGACCACATTCCTAGGAAATAGCCCTTTCCACTGATTGGCTCCCCAAATCAAATGATGAAATGGGGGGTGATTGCACAATATCTGCCAAACCACTTAGAATCATGGTCTCACCAAGTTGACATATATGACTGTGACTACTACTATCCCATTCACAAAGGATCAAATTCACCAGACACTTCAACAGCTTTACCTATTTTGCTTCAATTTTGCTCCAAGTTTATACTGAATTTCCTGAAACCCTACTGTGGTTATCTGAAGTTTCCTAACTAATCCATAACTGTAGAATTACAAGAACATTAAATGCCCAGGTGAAATTCATCCTTCCCTTATAACAACAGAAATAAAATGGTATGCCTTATACTGAGCTGCAGCCTCAGTCAAGGCTATTGCCACTGACTCTCCAACTTTCAAGATAGGCCCGGTTGTCAGAGATGTTTTCGTTGAACATTTGCACCACTTATTTTAGAAGTTGGCTTCTTTTATTGGCCTTTATTTGTAATGAAATTCTAAATGCATCCTTTGCACATTAATCTAATTTTTAAAAAATCTCAGGAAAAAATGCAAATGTCATTCTGTTAGTTCTCTGTGTGATGGTTGGAAAACTGTATGTCAGAAGGCCTCTCTGCACTCTGCTGGTTCCACATTTCATGTGAATATTTCTTTTGTGAATTATGCTCCTTAGGCTGTGAACTCTTGGATTAGTTTTGGTTTCTAGCATTTTTTCTCATCTGTTCTATAAACTTAAATGCTTTATTATAGAAAAATTCACTTTCTCAAAAGTTTTAAAATACCAGGATATATTTTCCTCTTGCATTGAGATTTTTTCATCAATTATTAATTTGCTTGCTATATTTGCTCGCTACTGCAAAACTTTCAATGTCAACCGTCCTATCTTGACAGTTTAGCCTTTGCAGAAAAACTCAGACCAATGGACAGCATGATGGGTCTTGAAGACAGTGGTTGCTCGGTGTTTCTGTGATGCTGAAGAGTTTCAGAAGCACTTTCCAACTAACACAGCTCTCTGCTACCAGCCTGGGACAATCAGCCAGGGAAAACACTGGATCATAATGATGCAGTTCCAGTGGATAAAGTTATCTAGGATCAGATAGCAACTTTACGGGTTTTCCTATTTTTTTTTTTAATATTGCTTGTGTTCAGGTTTGGAATACCTCATTTTGTTCTCCACTCCATTTTTTCCTTGAACAATTCTTGGCAGATGGCAACATCTCTTGGAAACTTCTGGGTTCGGTGCAGTGAATTATTGTATATGACACTTCTAGTCATAATCTTTGACTCTTATATGACTTCTAATCATAGTCTTTGAATCTTTTTTGGGGGAGGGGCATCACTGCCCTCTAGTGGTTGTGGGAGCTACCCAGCCTTGCTTCCAGAGAGCTGCTGCTGGATTTGAACTGCCAAACTAATGGGCCGCAGTCCTGCACTCAAATACTATGCCGCCGGGGCTCAGCCCAATCTTTGAATCTTACATGACTCTTTTAGGAATCGTCTTGGTAACTGCCACCAATTTTTCCTGATGGGCCTAAATAAGAAAAGATACATTTAACTGAATAATTGCTAATAGGCTTAATTATAATTGCATCCTATTCACTATAAAGTGAATCATCTCATAAGCCAGTAGGAGGTAACACTATCAACAAGAGGCAAGAGCTCAGAATTGAGCATATAATTCAGTATCTAATATCCTTTAGCATTGACTCTCCTTGATCTCAGAGACAGCTCTGACCCTAGAGGAGCCACTGAGAAATGGCAGAATAAATATATTATATTAAAACCTTGCAAAACAATGCATTAAGAATATCAGAGCTAATGGGGAAATGAGGATTGAGTGTGCTATACAATACTAATGTAAATTTGTATCTTTTAAAGTTAATAAATCATTTTGGGAGTCATACAATTATTACCATGATCCATACATACATCAATTTTATACAGACCACATTTGCACATTTGTTGCCAATGTCATTCTCGAAACATCCTCCTTTTACTTAGTGCCCCCCCAGTGTCAGCTCCCCATATTTTCCCTTCTTCCCACTCTTCCTCAAACCCTTAATAATTTGCAAATTGTCATTATTTTGTCTTATCATACTCTGTCTGATGTGTCCCTTCACACACTTCCCTGCTGTCCATATCCCAGGGAGAAGGTTATATGTAGATCCCTGCAATTAGTTCCCCCTTAATACTCCACCTTCCCTCCACCCTTCCAGGATCACCACTCTCACCACTGGTCCTGAAGGGATCATCTGTCCTGAATTTCCCATGTTTCTGATTTTAGTGAACATTCCCTGGTCTAGGTGGATTTGTAAGGTAGAATTGGAGTCATGATAATGGGTGGGAGGAAGCATTTAAGAACTAGAGGAAAGTTGCATATTTCATTATTGCTACACTGTACCTTGACTATCTCCTTTTTGTTATCCCTCTATAAGGGGATGTCGCT
Source organism: Nesogale talazaci (assembly GCA_004026705.1). Taxonomy (NCBI): domain Eukaryota; kingdom Metazoa; phylum Chordata; class Mammalia; order Afrosoricida; family Tenrecidae; genus Nesogale; species Nesogale talazaci. The sequence goes on from PVJH01005484.1 coordinate 6,220, forward strand.
TCTCCTATTGATGGGCTTTGGGTCTTCAATCTGTACTCTCCTTCATTTATAATTATATAATTTTTAGATCATATTGGAAAGGTGGGCATGCAATGTTATGATTGCTAGTTCTTAAATCCTGATAACAGATCCCCTTGGCACTTCATGGTCACTCAGGGTGGTGTGCTTCTTCCATGCAGGCTTTGTTGCTTCTGAGCTAGATGGCTGAATGTTTATTTTCAAGCCTTTCAGACCCCAGACGCTATATCCTTTGATAGCTGGACAACATCAGCTTTCATAACCACATTTGTTTATGCACACCTTTGTCTTCAGTGATCGTGTAGGGAAGGTGAGCATCATGCAATGCCAATTTAACAGAAGAAAGTATTCTTGCTTTGAGGAAGTACTTGAATCAAGGTCCTATGCCCATCTGCTATCTTAATACTAACCCTATAAGTATGTGCACATAGATCTATTTTCCCTTCATCATATATAAATATGTTCATCTATGTACGTGCCTGTATTAAGACCTCTATAAATGTCCTTTATCTCCAATTCCTTCCTCTATTTTCCTTTTACTTTCCTTTTGTCCCACTATCATGGCCAGCCTCCATTTTGTTTCAGTAATTTTGCTGTGTTACATTACTCTTGATCAATCCCTATGGGGTCTGTCACACCCACCTTGCCACTGATTTTGGATCTCTTGTTGTTCCCTTGTCCCTGGGATATTCAACACCACCTCCTTTCCCCCACCCCCCATCTCCCTGCCCCCCACTGGAACCACCAGTTCTGATCATCCAGCCTGTCTTATCTAGAAAGAATTGCAGAGAAAATGGTATGTATAAAAAATAAACATGATGTTGCAAGAAGAGACAAAAGGATGACAACAAAAATACCAATGTTCAGAAAAAAATATGTAAATAAGTAAAAAAATAAATAAAATATCAAAAGAAAACTTTTAAGAAGTTCAAAGTCTGGTCATTGACCTCCAGGAGTTTTCCAGGTTGAGTCAGATGGGGTGTCACATCCTGGAACCAATGAAAGTGACCAGATTTTAACATTGGTAGCAGGGCACCATTGATTGAGGAGGGAGGATAAAAGGGGGTATATTCTCTTTCAGTTCTCCTGCCGTTCCTAGCTTGTTGTGCATTCTTTCTAAAAACCAGGACTTTTTTTAAAAAAATGCCATGAGACACAGGAAAATTTGTTTAAAAGGGGGACATCTGGTCACTTTACCCAAAGTATATCCTTGGCACTCTCTCTGGAATTCCGTGCTCTGCTCCTCCTGCTGTTCTGCTGCACGCCCTTGCCTCCATGTGATGGGGTCGGACTGGGTGCATTCCTGACCCTGCTTCTCTCGTGTTATCCCCCGTAGGGCTTTGGGTCAGCAAGGGCCACTGTATTTCGTAGCTGGGCTGACCATTCTGGGGTCCTTTCTGTGGAATGGCTCTTCTGAGTGTGGAGCTGTTTCTTAAGGAATGATGGGCCAAGGTGCGCTCCACTCTCTCTTCCTCCTCATTCATTTGCTCTCTTGTGCTCTGGTCAGACATGTCTCTCTCCCCACCCACGCTGCAAACCCTGTGCTGACCTCCAAACTGCCTTGGGGGGAGGGGCAGCTGTCCATGTAGTTGGGATTGGCTTTGGGACCTCAGACCCCTACCCTGACTCCCTGCTCCATGACATTATACTGCAATGGCACCCTGAAACCTCTGATTTCTCTGTGGCGATGTCAACAGTACGCTCCACTTGGGTGGGTTAGTGCCCCTTTCCCCCATTACTCATCTTCCTCTCCCCACCTCAGTTGGCTGCCCTGCCATTCTACCTGGGCCTCACCCCATGACTTTCTGTATACAATAGCTTTTCCCCCTATTCCCCTTTTATGCCCCATTTGCATTTTTTTAAGCTTACCTCAGCATAGTCGTTGAGTGCGGGACTGCAGCCCATTGGTTTAGCGGTTCAAATCCAGCAGCAGCTCTCTGGGAGCAAGGCTGGGTAGCTCCCACGACCACCAGAGGGCAATGATGCCCCCCCAAAATAAATAAATAAATAAATAAATAAATACAAACTGATTTTTCAAGGAGCATAGTAAATTTATTTACTCAATTGAATGCATTATGAAGTTGTTTCATTATTATAAAGAATAATTAAAGCTTGTAATTTTTCTTGGAATTACAAAGAATAAAACTTTGGGAATTGTAACAAACTAAGCAAAATGTGTATTGATTGTTGAATGTAAAACAGATGATCTGTGTGATTCTTTTTGATAATTCTCTGTCAATTCATGATAAAGAGTTTGGAAACTTTTTTTATGAAGTTTTCCCTGTTTCATCCTAGAAGATAGGACACAACAGATACTTAAGAAGAATTTCTAATACTTTATCACTGTGTAATGATAGTTGGTTGATTATTATACTTTTAATGTATATTGATATGCTGTGAATTTTAATTTGAAATTACTTTGATGAACTCAAGAATAGCATTCTTAGTTTGTTTCATATACCAATTTAGTTGAGTTTTATGAGATTCATTTTTTTAATTCAGAGCTTGCAAGCTCGTTGTATTTGGCATTGGCTCAGAAATAAATTCAGGAGATAGAATGAACATATGTACAGTGGTCAGAAAACTACAGAGCTGTAAGAAAATATGAAAAAAAAATATGACAGCTAGGAGGCACCCCAAGAGATCAAGTTTAGTCAATAAAATTCAGCAAGCATTTTTTTTTGCATCCTTATCATATGTCAGACACGATGGCAGACTCTGAAGACAAATGATTAATAATCTAGAACCCTGAAGATCTCACTAAACAGTTTAACTGAGGATTCAGCCCAGGTGTTGTCACTAATTTCACATGTGGACTTGATGACTATCAATCTAGCAAGAATAAGCCTCTTCACTAGGTTTGAAAGGCCAAACAAGTGGCCAGGTGATTTTTGTATACATTTAACATGCTTCCTTTCCATATGTCTCTGAGATGACAGCCCAGCAGAGCTGAAAGTCTTTGATTAAGGGGACTCATATGAGACTTGTTGGAACAATGCATATGCCTGTGATCTCAAGTAATTTGCTCCTGCTTAGTAGCCAAATTTTTCTCACTTGTTAAATATGAATTTGGAGCAGGTTACCATTTTATTTTCAGTATAAAAAGCTATGCCTCTGTTAACATCATTAGCTACACATTTAGAATCAGTATATGTAGTAAAATGGGAACATTTTAATCTGGCAGTCTTTTGGAAAAGAGTAGCCTCACCGAATACTTCAGGCTGAAGAGAAAGGGATCACAAAGTCAGAAAGGAGGTATGTCTCATAAAATAAATTTGGTGTAGGTGTTGCAAGGCTCTGGGCATGGCTAAATCATTTCAGCTGTGTTTTATACTGATTGGATATTTATTACAAAAATTATTTTATGGCTTTAAACTTCAATACTTAGATGCATAAGTCCCATAACTTCAGGGCTTTTCCCTCTGTTTCTAAGACATTAATATATCTATATTAAGGACCTGAACTATATTCCTTGAAAGAATCACTATGTAAACTTTGTTCTTGAATTTCATGAGGAAAATGAGGCAATTACTTCCTAAATTGAACGAGAGCTTTCAGATGCTTCAAGCATTAATATATTACACTTATTTCTAACACTGTTCACCGTTATTAGCTTAAATCAATGCCACAGGAGGCATACAAGTTCATTTGTTGTGTTATTGCTAAAGCTTTGTATTTTTTCCAGAAAAAATTAAAATCTCAGGTATGCTAACTATGAATTACATGACTATAAATTAATTGTATGTAAATATACAGATATAATTTCTAAATTTGCCCATGGAATCACATGGCAGCTTGAATTCCATAATATCAATTTGTGAAACATGGGTAAAAACTCTTTCACTGTTATTTGAGCATTTAAATTGTTTGTCAGCATGCACATTCATGCATATAACAAACATTTGTATACAAAATATTAATATATACTTATGCTATTCTATAAATTGTAATATGCCTACTATATTTACTTTAATTATTGACTTTCTTATTACCTGGCATTTCACTTTTCTGAAAATAGTGAAAAAAATCTAAACATTTTGTGTATTAACAATGTGTATCTGGTAGTAACTAACACTGAGGTGGGAGATGAACTTAACACTGGCTGTGATGATTAAAATGATATGTCTTGTTGGCTTGGCCATAATTCTTAATGCTTTAGCAGTTATTAATTTTATTACTTGGCAATTATGTAATGATGCAGTCATTTTTCATTTTGGATCTGCTATGAATATTTTCCATTTTCACATAAGGCTGAATTTCACACAATGAATTTGTAACTTAACTATGCCAATAAATAAACAATGGGTATACTGTGTATGATTTCAATTTTTATAATTTCATAATAAAAATTATTATAATCACATACACATTTTAACCCAACTCTTCTGTCTATTTGTCACACTGTGGTAGTTTGCTATGATTCTTGAGGCTATACAATCAGCATTTCAAATACAGAAGTGCAGCCATGATGTACAGATTTCACTGGAGTTTACAGACAAGACAGCTCAAGAGAAAGATATAAGGGTCGATTTCTGAAGAAAAAAATGGCAGTGAAAATCTAGTGAATAGCAAAATAACAAAAAGAGAAAGCAAAACATTCATTAGTAATCAGAACATGGTATGTACAAGCTATGGCATTAAGTAAAACAAGACTCCAGGAAATCTATAAAATAGCAATTGAAATGTTACCATCCCATGATATGGACCTGCAGTGAATGAGGACATGAAGGAAAAGAGTGGCCAGTAGACAGATGATCCAAAGTTAAATTTTATTTCCAAAGGATAGCTTTACATAATAATGAGACAAGCATATAGAGCACGCATAGTGTAATAATAACATCATGGTAAAATTGCTCTCAGGGTTTCCTTGATACTAATCTTATCTTAACAAATGCAGCTGTGTTCTCAGTGTACACAGGGCATCCCAGAATATGGGAAAACATCATAAGGACACTGTCTCCAAACATCACAGAGAGTCACCAATACACTTCAGTTAAAACTCAGTGATTGACTCTCTACTGAAATGTTTCAACACATGTATGTAGTACTGGAGGTGATCAGTCATATGTGCCAAGAAGTTTAAAAGACAACTTCTTGAACAGCCTACTGGAAGCTATCCATATTTGTGTCCATTCCAAAAGAACATGATCCAACAGCATATAGAAATTATGCAACAATGTCATTAATGTTACAGGCAAATAATAATTTTATTAAAGACATTTCAAAACAGCTTTATCAGAATGTTGACTTGAAACTACCAGAAATTAAAGTCAGGTTTAGAAGATAAGGAACCGAATCTTAACTGAGATAAAATGCATGTTGACCAAAAGCAGATAATCTAGAAGATATGCTAATTGTCTTGTATTGTGTGGATCATAAACAATTATAGATAGCAATTCAACAAGACTTTATTGTGCTCATGTGTACCTTGTTAGTATCAAAGAGGCAGTGATCTGAAAAGAGCAAGTGGTTACAGCATGGTCTAAAATAAAGAAACTTGTATTTTAACCTTTGATCTTTTCATCATGTTTATTTTGTGTGAGTAAATAATTCAGGAATTGACTATATTAAGGAGAGCATGATATCAGGTTTGGAGGCAGATTGATTAACAACCCCCAAAATGTATATGGTACAACTTCATTTGTTCACAGTGAAGAGAACTGGAAGCATTTACTGGTGATCAAAACTAGAGCCTTTTGGATGGATTACATCTGAATACAAAGAAAACAAAATCCTTACAATTGTATTAATGAGCCAAATCAGGATAAAGAGAAAACAGATCAAACTTGTCAAATATTTTGTTTTTCTTGAATCTACAGTCCAACTCAAGGGGAAAGTTGTGAGCAAATCAAATACCATTAGGTTGGGAAAATCTGCTCCAAAAGACCTCTTTAAACTCTAAAATAGCAAAAATGTCACTTTGAATAATTACATTCACCTGATGAAAGCCATGATCTTTTCAATCACTTCATATAAATGTAAAAGCCTGACAATGGATTAAAAATATTGAACGGAATTGATGTTTTGTATAACACTGAATTATACCATTAAATGTCAGAAATAGATTTTTTGTCTTATGGTAATTCTATGTCTAACTCTTTGAGGAACCCCAGAAATGTTTTGAATCACTTTATAATCATAAGCAATATACAAACATTCCAATTTTCCATATCCTGGTCAACACTTCTTATTGTTGTTTGTTTTTAATTATAGTCATATCAGTGTGCGAAGTTAGGAAACGCTGGTAACCTACTTTTAAAATTCAGCCAATGAAAAAACAATGGATAGCACCAGTCTGACCCCATTAAGCAGGAGGCTAGTCAGCCCCAGGGACTACTCAATAGTAACTTAAAACAACAGTGGGTGTGACGTGGTAGCTCATTGTGGTTTTGATATTTATTTTAATTATATCTAGTGGTGCTGAGCACATTTCTGTGTTTTTGTAATATTTGGAAAGTTATCTATAAAAGTTCTTTGCTCATTTTTAAAATGTTGAGTTGCCTTTTTATTGTTATTATCTATTTTGGATGCTAGACCCTTATATGATTTATGATCAAACAGTTCTACAGTTGTGTGGGCTTCCTATTCATTCAATTATAGTTACTTTGATTCACAAATATTTTTAATTTGATAAAATCCATCTCCATGTTGTTTTAGTTGCTGTTTATGCTGTTCATGTTATATTTAAGAAATATAAGTATATAAAAGTTTGTCAAATCCTCTTCTAGAGGTGTTCATTTTAAATCTTATACTTCAGTTTCAAATCTATTAGAGTTAATTTTGTACATAGTATCAGTTACATATTGAAATATACTCTATTGCATGTGAATATCCAGCTTTTCCAATATAATTTTTTGAAAAGACCATTTTATTCCTTTACTGAATGGTTTTGGCATTTTATGGGAAATCAATTTATAATAGACATATTGATATGTTTTGAAACTCTCAGATCTATTCCGTTGATCACTATGAGCATGTGTTGATATTGTGTACACAACTCTGCTGAATTTGTTAACTAGCTCTAACATGTTTTCTTTTGTCTGTACCTAACATGTTTTGTTTTTTTAGGGGGGGGTTGTATGTCTTCCATTTATTTTTATTCCTTATTACTCTTGGCAGAATTTTCAGTGCATTTGGATAGTTATGTAGAGAGTAGACTTCATTTTCTTATTGCTATTCTTATAGAAACTTTCAGTCTTTTACAATTGAGTATGACATTAACTGCTTTTTAGCTATCCTGTAGAGGTCCTTGACTATTCCTGGTTATTGTGTGCAATTTTTCATGAAGAAGGTTTGGATATTTTTCCATCTTTTCAAAATATTAAATGAGATGGTCATCTCCACTCTTTTTAATGATGAAATGGATGTGTAATTCTTTAATACACTGTTGAACTTGGTTTGCTAACATTTTGTTGAAGATTTTTGCATCAATAATAATAGAAAAACCAAAAATAATCTATTTTTATTGTGGATTATTTGTCTAGCTTCATTATCAGTTTACTATATGAGAGTACTTCCTCTACTGCTATTTTTTGGAATTATTTGAGGGGAATTTGTGTTGAATTTTATTTTAAGCTTGATAAAACTACCAGTGGGCAATGAATCCTGGGCCTTTCTTTTTTGTGAGTCTTTTGAGATTAATTCAAGTCTTTATATAGTTCTGTTATTTTCCTGACAATTAAGTAATTAAATATCAAAACCAAATTGGTTAAATCAACAGAAATTTATGTTTCACAATTATGGAGGTTGGAAGTTCAAAATTAGCTTGAGGACTAGGCTTCACTTTCTCCGAAGGCTCTTTCCTTGCCTCTTCCTTGTAGTTCTTGGAAATATTTGAAGACATTAGCATGCATATGAACCACTCAAATCTTTGTCTTTCGTTTCACATGATAGAGACACAGGCTCCTCTGCGTTGTTCTTGGTCTCTTCTTTATCTAGCTATATATCAATCTATAATCTATCTATTTATTTTAAAGATACCAATTTTACTAAACTGGCTTCTTTTTAATTCCAATATGACCTTGTCTTAATAAAATCTCATTTAAAAACTGCCCTATTTCTAAATCTGTTCACATACACAGACTTGATTAGACATCAGAATGTCTTTTTTGAAGAGAATATTCAATTCATTGGGCATTGCTAGTTCAGTGGTATACTTCTCCTTCCCTTCACCCTGAGTCAAAGAGTCGTGATGGCATAGGACTTTGCACATTCGGCTGCACTTTGCACATTAAGCTGCTAGCCCTATGTCAGCAGTTTGAAACCACTAGCCCTGGGAGAAAGATGAGCATTTCTACTTCCATGAAGACGTACTGTTTGGCAATGCATAGGAGCAATTTCACTATATCCTACAGGGATGGATCAAAATCAATTTAAAGTGAATTTGAGTTTGTTTGCAATCTCAGTTGAACCTTAGAAGTCAAGTGTTGGTGAGAATGAGTAAACTCCAGGCCACCTGATCTGAAGGACTGAAATCCAGGTCCATCTTCCTTACAACCCAAGGTAAATTGTTGACCTTCGCCTTTGACCAGGATCAGAGAAGGATCCAAGGTCGATGCTGCCCTAGTCTGTTCTGCAAATCCACCTAATGTTTTGGATGACAGCCCAAAGAGATTGTTTTACCAATAGCCTTAAGTCAGGGCATTTCCTTTAAGCCTTTCAAACACAGGCTATACAGGAGAGGCCCCTGGATTCCTCACAATTCTGGATTTCTGATTCTACTAGTCTGGTATGCGTCTGGCCAGATGTATCCTTCTGGAAGCCTATTCCTCTGAAAGATATTCCTCGACAGACCTTTTGGAAGTGATTGTGGCCCCAAGACTTGTATCTGGTGTAAGTTGGGTTGGATGTTTTGCTTTGCTTTGTTTTGTTTTGTTTTTATTAGGTGCAACAGAGTTGGTTCCAACCAAAAGTGACACTATGCACAATAGATGGAAACAGTGCATGGTCCCCCGCCATACGCAAAATGGTTCCTGTGTTTGAGCTCCTTGTCATAGTCACTGTCTCAATCCATCATGATGAGAGCCTCTCTTTTTAGTTGCCCCTAACTTTAATCAAGCATAATTCTCTCCTCCACGGAGTGATAATATGAACAAAATATGTAAGATGCAATCTTTCCTTCCTTACCTCTATGGAGTAATCTGGCCATACATCTTCCAAGACAGACTGGTTAGTCTTTTTGGCAATCCATGATATTTCTAATACTCTTCTTCAGCACCACAATTCAAATGTATTGATTCATCTTTGGGGTTCCTTATTCAATGTCTAACTTTCATAGGCATATGATATGGCTGAAAATGCCATGGCTTGGATCACAATCACGGGTTACTTATTTCTCTCAGTAACGTTCTTACTTTTCAACATCTAACGACATCTTGTGCAGCAGATTGACGTAATACAAGGTGCTCTTTTGATATCTTGCTGCATGCCTCCATGAACATTCATTTTGGATCCAAGTGAAACAAAATCTTTCCCTTTTGAAACTTTTCTCGATTTATCATGATTTCCCGATTAGCCCAGTTGTGATGATTTTGGTGTTCTTTACATTTAGTCATGATCCATAAGTAAGGCTGAAAATTTTGTTGTCATCAGAAAGTGTCTCCAATTTTCTTCACTTTCAACAAGCAAAGTTGTATGAACAGCATATTGCAATTTTCAATAAGTCTTTGTCCAGTCCTGATTCATGTTCTTTTTCATATACTCTTCTCTGAACAGACCGAAAAAGTATGGTGAAAGGATACAACTCTGACTTGTACTATTCCTGCTTTGAAACCATATAGTATACCTTGTGCTGTTCACACAGCAGCCTCTTGATCAATGCATGAGTTACACATGATCATAATGAAGTGTTCTTAAATTCCCACTCTGATCAAATCAATCCTGTGGGGGACCATCCTCCCCACAGTCAAATGAGTCCAAGGGATAGTTGCATAATTGAGATAAATTAAAGAGACATCGGGTAAGGTAAAGCTTGCAAGTGCTCACCTTGCGGTCATGGCTTCATGAGCCAAGTCCTTTCTGAGAGAAGCATAAGGCAAATTCATGGGTTTATATAATCTTGGCACGCAGGTCACACAAGTACATATGTAACAGCAAAGGGGATACAATATGCATATGTGTAACAGAAGAGGGACAAGTTAGAGCTAGAGATATACACACAACAGGAAGGGGAGGTATTAGGGACACCCATATGACAGGAAAGCATATATTTAAAAAGATGGGTGAGCTCTAGAATCAAGATGGTAGCCTAATCTTGATCATCTGAGTTGTCTTTGGACACTCCAGCAGGGGAACCATCTATTATCCTTATCAAAAGGGCCTATGTCCTACTTAGGTTGGGACAGACAATAGGGTCTGATTGCCAAGCTGACAACCTACAGGTAGAAAACCTTCAAGCAGTTGACCTACAAATGTATAGTTAGTGACCCTGTGTTCACAAACAGCACCTTAGGTTTGGCATTAGTATGGGGGGACACCAGTGGGAATAACTTGTACTTAGGAGAATGTGAGTGGGATAAAATTCCAACTACCAAATATGTAAGTTTTAACCATGGGAACTTTGGCATTCCAGACTTCTTTACATAGAAATGTTGGGAATTTGTTTAAATACACTTTCCCCCTAATTTTCAGCTTTTCACACTATCCATAGTTTTTATTATTATTATTATTATTATTATTATTATTGATATATTTTTATTTAAATCATCTTATTAGGGGATCGTACATCATTTTTCCAATACATAAATAAATATACTGTGCCAAGCACATTCGCAGGTCCACTGCCATCATCATTCTCCAAATATCTGCCTTTTCCCTTGAGCCCTTGGTATTGACTTTTCCAACCACTCCCCCCTCCCCTGTTCTGCATCCACCAGCAACCTTCAATACTTTATAAATTATTATTGTTCTGTCCTATATTATTGTTCTGTCCTATATTACCCAACACCTCCCTCAGCCCACTCCCCTAATGCCCATCTTCCAGACAGGAGGTCATATGTAGATCCTTGCAGTTGGTTCCATCTCTCTACCCAACCTTCTCTCCACCCTCCCAGTAGTTCCAATCTAACCACCGGCCCAAAGGGGTTCACCCATCCTGGTTTATCCACATCTCCAGCTCCCCTCTCAACTAGTGTACCTTCTTCAGTCCATCCTGATTTGCACGGTAGAGTTGGGACCATGATGGTTGGGGGGGAGGAAGACCTCAGGAACTAGAGGTATGCATCATCACTGACCGGCTGCACCTAGACTAGTCTGTCTCCTCCTGGTGACTACCCTGTAAAGGGGTGACCAATTACCCACCAGTGGGCCTTAGGTCCCCACTCTGCTCTTCCTCTCACTTGTAATGAAGTGATTCCTGTGCTTTGATGCTCAGTACCTGCTCCTTTGGCCCCTCTTAATCACACTTGCTGGTGTGCTTCTTCCATGTGGACTGAATGGCCACTTAGTTATCTTCAAGTCTTTGAGACTCTAGACATTCAATCATTTGGTGCTGGGTACCATCATTTCTTCTATTCTGTTTGCCTCTGTATCCATTTGTCTTCAGCAATATCAGGAGTGAATTGGTCCATTGATTTTGATTTTTGTTCTTTGATGCCTGATGCCTGATTTTTTCAGCACCTCATGATTGCACAGGCAAGTGAGCTTCTTTTATGATGGGTTTTGTTGCTCCTGAGCTAGATGGCTCCTTGTTTATGCTCAAGTCTTTAAGACCCCAGACGCTATATTCTTTGATAGCTGGGCACCATCAGCTTTCTTTACCACATTTGCTGATGCACCCATTTTACTTCAGTGATCATGTTGGGCCATTGAGCCTCAAGGAATACCAGATTCATAAAACCAAGTATTCTTGCCTTGAGGGAGCACCAGAGTGAGGGCTCAAGGTCCACTTGCTGCCCTAATATTTGACCTATAGATATATTCTTAAATTTATTCCCACCTTATAACAGATAGTTGTATTTATGTATGGACATACCTATGTTAGACCTCTGCAAGTGCCCTTTGCCTTCTAGCTCTTTCCTCTATTTACTTCCATCTCCCTCCTGTCCCACCATCTTGTTCCACATTCATTGCTGTTTCAGTCTTTCCTCATAGATTCATTGTCCTTGCCTATTCCAGACCAGGCCTCCCCCCCCCCTCCTTTCCATTGATTCCAGACCATTTGTTGCTCCCCCTCTCCCGTCCATGTCCCCCGTCCACACCCCCTTCTCCTCCCCTCTCTCCTGCCCCTAGGAATCAGTGTTTGCCCAGTCCTTTCTGTGGTGAATTGGGTCCCCAGAGGGATGTATTCCTCTTAGCATTATGTGTCGGCATCGAGCTTGGACCAGCTCTCTTCCTCCCTTCTTGTCTTTATCCCTGTGGGTGTGGGATGCTGGCCCCTCCCCCAACCTGTGGTCTGCCACACCCACTTCTAGGGATGGAGTCCATCTGACTGTGGTTGCAACCGGCTCTGTAGCTCTCTCTTTTCTGCATCCTTCCATATGTCCACACTGTCCTCATGGTTGGGTGCTTATTGGTAAGAACTGTACGCCTACTCCAGTTTCTGTGGAGACAAGACCAGTACTCCCCCACTGGGTAGATTAGTGCCCCATTCCCTCTGTTATCCTTTCATTTATGAACTCCCTTTTATCTCCCTCTCCCCTCTCCCCCCTCATCCCTTTCCCATTAATGTGTTTCACCCAACATGTACATCCCTGGTTTGGTCCTCCCTCCTTCCCTTACCCTACTTCTTGGACCAATTGTTATGGTATAGGAGTTTTCTCTTTTATACTCACCATACTGTTTCTACTTACCTCAGGGGGCTCATGCAGTACTTATCCTTTTGTGATTGACTGACTTCGCTTTGCATAATTTCCTCCAGTTCTTCCTGCAGATATGTGTTTTGTGTGCTCATCTGAGCTTTTGAGTGAGGCATAGTATTGTACGTATGTGCTAGAGTTTGCTGATCCATTCATGTACTGATGGAAATTTAGATTGCTTCCAAGTTTATTGTACTGCAATAAACATTGGCGTGCATACCATTGGCTGTGGTTTATTTCTTGCCTCTTCTGGGTGTATACCCATGAGTGGGATAGCTGGATCGTAAGGTAGTTTAGCGTCCATTTTCATGAAATATCGCCAGACTGCTTTCCACAGTGGTGGTACATATCTACAAGACCACCAACAATGTAGAAGTGTTCCTATTTCACCACTTCCTCTCCAACATTTGTTGCACTCTGATTTTCTGATCTGGGCTAGCCTCAAGGGTATTAGATGATATCTCATGCTTGTTTTGATTTGCATTTCTCTGATGGCTCGTGAGTGGGAGCATTTTGTCATATATTTATTGGCCATATGGACCTCCTACCTAGTAAAACTTCTTTTAGTTCTTTTTTCCATTTCTTCAGAGTGTTATCTGTTTTCATCTTCTTGAATAAGATGAGGGTATTATAGATTTTTGTAATAAACTCTTTGTCTGTTGTACCATTGCTAAAAATCCTCTCCCAGTCTGTGGGTTGCCTGGCTACCCTCTTGGTAAAGTCCTTTGATGCACACATGTGTTTTATTCTAAGTAAGTCCCATTTGTCAATTTCAGGTTCCTCTGCATGTGTACCCTGTCCTATTGCAGTTAGCCTTTGTATTCCCAGGGTCAAGGTTCTTAGATTTTCCCCAATTCTCTCAATAATGATTCTGATGGTTTGTGGTTTTGCTTACAGGTCCATGATCCACCTCGAGTTCGTTCTTGTTCATGGGGTGAGGTAGATCTGTTTCATTTTTCTACATGTAGATTTCCATTTTCTCTAGCACCATTTGTTATATAGGGCATGACCTTCCCACTTGATGATTTTGGAGCCCTTGTAGAAGATCAGTTGTCTATATGCTAATGGTTTTATTTCTGGATTTTCTATTCTTTTCCATTGATATGTGTATCTGTCATTATGCCAGTACCATGCTGCTTTGACCACTGTGGCTTTGTAATAAGTGTGAAAGTCAGTTAAAGCCAGTCCTCTGACTGTTCTTATCCTTGAGGAGATCCCTGCTAATTCTAGGTGTTTTCCCTCTCCATATGAAGCTGGTGGTCAGTTTTTACAGTTCTCTGAAGAAGATTTTTGGTATTTGAATTGGGATAGTTTTAAACTTATAAAGTGTCCTGGGTAGGATAGACATCTTTATTATATTGAGTCTCCCAATCCATGAGCATGGGATGTTCCTCCATTTGTGGAGGTCACTTTTCGTTTCCTGTAGTAGGGTTTTGTCATTTTCCTTGTAGAGGTCTTTTGTTTTTTTTTTTTGGTTAGACATATCCCTAGGTACTTCAATTTATTCTTGGCTATTGTGAATGGAACTGCTTTCTTGATCTTCTTTTCTGTGGTCTTGTCAGATGTGTAGAGCAGACCAAACAACTTCTGTTTGTTGATCTTGTGTCCTGCCACTCTTCCATATTCCTTTATTGCTGTTAGTATTTTGGTTGTGGAGCTCTTGGGATTTGCGATGTAGAGGATCATGTCATCAGCGAATAATGATAGTTTGACCTCCTCCTCTCCCATTTAGATACCTTGGATGTCTTTCCGTTGTCTAATGTTATTTGCTAAGACATCCAGTAATGTATTAAATAGTAGTGGGGATAATGGGCATCCTTGTCTAGTCCCCTTCTTCAGTGGGATTGATTTAGTCTTTACTCCATTGAGTATTATGTTAGCTGTTGGCTTCTTATAGATAGCTTGTATTAGTTTGAGAAACTATCTTTCTATTCCTATCTGCCTGAGCGTCTTGATTAGGAAAGGGTGCTGGATGTTGTCAAATGCTATCTCTGCATCTATAGATATCATATGGTTCTTTTACTTTATCTTATCAATATGACATATAATATTGATGGATTTATGGATGTTAAACCATCCCTGCATCTCTGGGATGAATCCTACCTGATTCTGGTGGATGTGCTTTTTATATATTTTTGTATTCTATTGGCCAATATCTTGTTGAAGTTTTTTTTTTGGGGGGTGGAAGCATCACTGCCCTCAGGTGGTGGGAGTAGGAGGCCCAGCCCCACTGCTGGAATTGAACCTCCATCCCAGTGGGCCGCAGTCCCGCGCACAACCACTATGCCACCAGGGCTCAGCCCTCTTGTTGAAGATTTTGCATCTATGTTCATTACAGATATTGGTTTATAGTTCTCTAATCCTGTGGGATCCCTTCCTTGTTTAGTTATCAAAGTTATACTGGCTTCATAAAATGAGTTGGGAAGTTTTCCATCCTTCTCTATACTCTGGAAAACTTTGTGGGAGGATTGTTGCCAGCTCCTCCCTGAAAGTCTTATAGAATTCCCCAGTAAAGCCGTCTGGCCCAGGAGATTATTTTTGTTTGTTTTTTGGTATATTCTTGATAACCATATCTATCTCTTCTCCTGTTATGGGTTTATTTAGTTTCTTGACCTCTATCTGGGACAGTCTAGGGGTGATTGTTTATTCAGGCATTTGTCCAGGTCTTCCAGATTGTTGAACTTGTTGGAGTACAGACTTTAATATTACTTTGTGATAATCCTAATTTCATTAGGATTGTGATTTCCCCCATTTCATTCCTCATCCTGTCTATTGTTGTTTGTTCTTTCCTTCCTTTGGTCAAGTTTACCGGTGACCTGTCGATTTTATTGATCCTTTCAAATAGCCAACTTTTTGCTGTATTGTTTTTCTGTCTGTGGTTCAACTCTGCCCTAAATTTTATTATTTCTTTTCTTTTACTGTTGGAGGGATTATTCTGTTGACTCTGTTCTAGTTGCTGAAGTTATTGTGAGATTGAGTGTGTCTGCCACACGACTCTCTTCCTTTTTCATATATGCTCCTATTGCAATCAGACTACCTCTGATAACTTCCTTCTCAGTATCCCAGAGGTTTTGATATAAAATATTCTGATTCTCATTAATTTCTAGAGATGTTTTGATCTCCCTTCTAATCTGGGTCATACCCATTCATGCCACAGAAGTTCATTATTCATCCTCCAACTGTTTGCCCTTGTTTTATTACTGGTCCTGATATTAATCTCCAGCTTTATGGTATTGTTGTCAGAGAAGGACGTCTGTATGACCTCTATGTGTTTGAATTTACTTAAGCTTGACTTGTGTCCTAGCATGTGGTCAATTTTTGAAAATGTGCCATGTGGACTTGTGAAGAATGTGTATTTTTTTGCCTTTGGATGGAAGGCCCTGAATATGTCTATTAAAAATGGTCATCTTATTTTGGTATTTAGTGCTATCACCTCTTTGCTGAGCTTCTTTCCCAAAGATCTGTCTTTCTCTGATAGTGGTGTGTTAAAGTCTCCTAATATAATTGTTCAGTCTGTAATATCTTTTTTCATGTTCTGAATAGTCTGTTTGACACATTTCGTGGGTCTCTCATTTGGCCCATATATATTTATTATGCTCACTGGTTCCTAGTGAAGTGTTCCCTTGAGCATTATAAAGTGTCCCTCCTTTTCTCTTTTTATGGCTTGAAACGAGGTCTGTTTTGTCTAAGATTAGGTTTGAGACCCCTGTTTTTTGATTCACCATTAGCCTGATATATCCTCTTCCAGCCTTTTATTCTTAGTTTTTTCTTGTCTGTGAGCTTAATATGTGTTTCCTGCAGGCAATAGATTGATGCATTATGTTTTCTGAGCCACTCAGCCAACCTTTTTATTTATTTTTTTCTGGGGGAGGGGGTAATAACGGCTCTCTGGTGGTAGGAGTAGGAGGCCCAGCCTTTGCTCCTGTGGAGCCTGATGCAGGAATTGATGCAGTCCCATGCACAACCACTATGCCACTGAAGCTCAGCCCCCAACCTTTTTATTTTAATGATGGAGTTCAGGTCATTAACATTTAGAGTTATTAGTCCCATCTTTGGTGGGTTCATTGTTCATCTTTTGAGGTTTTTGGTGTGTTCTCTTATTCCCATTTTCATAGCTCTGTTGTGCTTTCATTGGGGGCTTCTTTATTGCTATGTTTTCTACCTGTGGCCGTATGTTCTTGGTGATTGGGGTTGGCCTGTTGGCTCCTAGGTGAGGTTGGAGTATAGGATGTTCTCCTGTTTGTGCTTGGTGGGTGTTGGTCTTCTGACCATTGTGAGTCGGCAAGGATTTTCCTCAGGGTTGGGTGTCTCACAGCATATTCTTTAAGTTTTTCCTTATCTAAAAAGACCCTTATTTCCCCATCTATCTTAATAGATAGCTTTGCAGGGTGAAGAATTCTAGGGAAGGCATTGTTCTTCTTCAACTTCTGGAAGTTATTGGTCCACTCTCTCCTCCTCTTCATGGTTTCTATTGATAGGTCTGCACATATTCTTACCTGAGAGCCCTTATATGTGACCATCTTCTTTTCTCTTGCTGCTCTCAGGATTTTAACTTTTTCCTCAAAGTTGGATAGTTTAACTATTATATGCCTTGTTGAATTCTTCCTGGGGTCTAGTCTACTTGGCGTCCTCTCTGCTTCCTGTATGATAGACTTGTTCTCATTCTTTAGGTTGGGGAAGTTTTCTTTCAGAAATCGCCTTGTTAAATTAGCTGTAGATTTCTTCAACATATCTTGTTCTGGTAGGCCAGTGATTTGAATGTTGTTCGTTTTCATAGCATCACTCATTGATCTCAGGTTTTCCTCAGTCTCTTTTGTTATCTTGTTTGATTATCTTTCATGTATATTGAGGTCAACCTGGTTGTCTTCCAGGTCACTGATACGAGTCTCAGCCTCATCCAATCTGTTCGTGAGATCCACAACCCTGCGTGCGGTTTCTGCTATTTCCTCTGTTAACTCCTGTATTTCCCTCTGATGCTTGATCCTCATTCCTTCTTTTGTGGACTTCATCCCTTCTATTGTGGCCGTCATCCCCTCTATCGTTGCACCCTTTGTTGGTGTAGCTTCCTTCTCTTATTTCTCTTCTATGAATTTCTTTTGGTGGCAGACCCACATCAGATTCTTCGATGTGTGTAATGAGATCTGTTGCTGTGGTTTGTCTTTCTTGTCTAGTTATTAGCATTGATGTGGTATTCTGTTGTTTATATGATGCTTTTGAAGAGGTTGGTGCCATATTCCTCAGTTATCAAAGGCCCTTTTGTACTTTCACAATGATTGTTGTTGGTGTTTTCACAGGGTACCTGTATTTTACTGTGGAGATTGGTCTGGTTGCTGTATAGGCAGGTATTGTGTTGATTTAAAAGTCAGCTGTCCCCTTGTTTCCACATAGCTTCCCGTGCACACAGACTCCCATGCACACAGACTCTCAGACACACACTCCCAGACACAGACTTCCACACTGTACAGTGCAGCAGGCCCCCACCTGTGGTGCTGAGTTTGCAGTTGTTCAGCTTAAGTCCTGAGCCAACAGCTGTCCTCTTTTTCTCATACAGATTCTGTGCACACAGGCTCGTTGGGGCAGATTCTGAGGCCCACAGACTCCCAGGCACACAGGCTAATCAGACTCCTCAGCTTGGAAAGGCCGGAGGAGGACTGCAGGCCAGAGCCAGATCAAGGGGGCAGACTCCCCACCTAGGAAAGGCCGGAGGAGGACTGCAGGCCAGAGCCAGACGCAAGGGGGCAGAGTCCCCACCTAGAAAATGCCAGAGGATGCCCGCAGGGCAGAGCCAGACTCAAGCGTTGACGCCCCCCCAGCTAGGAAAGGCGGGGGGAGGATCTCAGGCCAGAGCCAGATCAAGGGGGCAGACTCCCCACCTAGGAAAGGCCAGAGGAGGGCAACAGGGCAGAGCCAGACTCAAGGGGACAGACTCCCCACGTAGGAAAGGCGAGAGGTGAACCAAAGGACAAGGCCCAACTCAAGTGTCCAGGCCCCCCAGCTAGGAAATGAGGGAGGAGTACCACTGGGTAGAGCCAGACTCAAGGGGAAAGACTCCCTACCTAGGATAGGCTGGAGGAGGTTCGCTGGGCAGACCCAGACGCAAGGGGACAGACTCCCCACCTAGGAAAGGCCAGCGGAGGACCGCAGGATAGAGCCAGACTCAAAGGTTCATACCCCCCAGCTAGGAAAAGCGGCAGGCAGGCTGCTGTGCCAGGACTGGATTGGCCGCTTCTTGCATCACTGCAGGCGGCACGGGGATCGCAGCACCACTGGAGGCTCCAGAGGCCCGGTTCCTGATAGGGAACCCGGCACTGACATACTCCTGCCTGGCCCGGAAAAACTCGCTCCTGGCCCTCCCCTCCAATCAGCCCAACTCGCCGCGCTGCGGGTGATCCCAGAGGCCCGGTTCCCGCTAGGGAAGGCGGTGATGAAAAACTCCCGCCTGGCGCTCCCCTCCAGACGCGTCCTGCTGAGCGCTGCCCCAGATTTTCTGGGCTCAGATCAGGGGAAATGGCGCCCGGCGAGTGTTGGCCGCTCCCTGTGTGTCAGGCCCTGGGGAAGGCAGGGTCAAGCTCCCACTGACTCGGCACGCGTGGCTGCCTGGGAGTAGGAGGCGGTCTGAGCACTGGCCGTGGGTGCACTGGCCACAGGCGGCGGACTCCGCTGGCGGGTCGTCCCAGGCACAGTGGCCTTTGTCCTCCTGCACGGAGGGGATCCGTAGGAGACACAGCAGCCTCTCTCCGGAGGGTGCAGGGAGTGGATCTCCTCTGTGGGTGTGTGGTGTTCTAGTATAGTCCTGGGAGGCTCCAGACGTCCTGTTCGCAGCCCCGGGGTTGGGCAGTGGATTGGGATCGGTCCTTGCTGGCGGGAAGGCACACAAAGGTTGGTCCGCAGAGGAAAATCTTCCATATATGTACCCAGACCTCTGGGGCGTAAAAGAAAGCGGATGCGGGGCGGGGTCCCCTTCAGACCAGGGAGAGCCCCTCGAAGGAACCTTTCCACTCACCAGAGCACTTCCACGCAGCCTCCTGCACACCAAACTTGCTGGAGCTCCTCGTTTGGGCTACTGACTTCAGCGCCGTCTTGGACCCCCTCCCACAGCTATCTATTATTATTACTTTTATCCACTTGTTGAGTGCCTGTTCATAGTCAATAAGACACATGCTTAAATATCTTTCTTGCATTCTCTCTTTTCAGTCAAGATCCATCTGCAGTGATATCTCTTGTTCCGCTTCCTCTTAATCCAGACCGGATCTCTGGAAGCTCTCTGCCAATGTACTGTTCCTACTGCTGCTGGATAAGCTTTAGCACACTTTTACTTGGATGTGCTATCAATGGTATTATCTGAAGTGTGAGCATTCTATTGAGTCACCTATCTTTGGAATGGGTATAAAAACAGAGCTTTTCGAGTCACTTGGTGAAGTGGTGGTTTCCAAATTTCCTGGTTTAGACAAGCAAGTGTTTTCAGTGCTTCATCTCCTTGTTTAAACATTTCCATTGGTGTCCTAGAAGTTCTTGGAAGCTTGTTTTGGACTTATGTTGTTGAAGCAGCTTGAACTTCTTTCTTCAGCAAGATTGACTCTTGCTAAAATGCAACCTCCTAAAATGAGGGAATATTGACTAATTCCATTAGTTCTCTCTTGTGGGAGAAACACCTTGATTCTTGGCTTCATGCAAAAAAGAATTTATGGCGAAGTCTGGTTTGTAACCAAGTGAGTTTATAGAGGATAGAAGCGGCACAAATATGCAGGACTGTGACCTGCTGCTCTGGACAACAGCCTGGATGCACTGGACTATGTGTCAGCAATTGGGAAAGAGTCTGAGAGAACAACTTCTGTTTTTTCAGGGTCCCCATTGGGAGTCATTGTCGATGGTACTGCTCAACACCATTGACATATCATTCCTTAGTTCAATCACACCAAATATAATTGTACAATTGCTACTATAATCAGTTTCCAAACATTCCTTTTCTACATGGACCCCTTGACATTGTCCCTCCTTCACTTTTTTCCATCACCAGATCCCCCTCCCCCCAAGCCCCCATTCTATTTCCTATCTCTAGAGCTCACGAATCCAGAGTTTTGATATAGTGACTCCATTTTCTTTGCATTATTCCTGTATCATTCAGTATTTTGCCCACAGAATCTATAAATATCTCAAATCAAGACTTGAATTGTTTCTTGAGCTCTTTCAGTTTAAGATATAGTTAGTGTGCTCTCCCTTTTTTCTTTTCTACCTCTAGTGCTGTATACATTATATTATACTTTGTCTTTTTCAGCTTGACTTTATAGTTTTCTTTTTTGCTCTGTGACTTCAGCATTTTCCTATGTTCCTTAACTATCCTATGATAAAGAGACAATTGCAGAATCTCTTCTGATGTCCACTTTGATCTGTTCTTTCTTTCCTGTCAATTGGATAAAGAGGAGAAAGTGCAGATGGTTCTCTGCAGGGATATCCTATCTTGGGGTGAGGATAGTGATCTGGCTTCATTGACCTTTATAAGCTTCTTTGGAACCTGGCATGAGAAGGGTTACAGAAGTCACAAATGCCCAAATAGACCAAGCACCCATGTCCCTTCTGTGCACGCACCCAAGAAGGCTTCTAGGGATGGGATTCTGACTTTCTACATCTCACCCCTACCTATTCTCCATGTCATTGTGGGACCACACTTGCCAAACTACAGAACCCGTTGTCTATTACTGATCAGGAAACTCAGCACATGGAACTATACCTCCGCACCATATTAGAGAAAGGAAACTTAGGTTACTGGAAGGAGACGGAAATTGCAGTTACCAGGATGTTAAATTGGAATCAGAATTTTTTGCCCTGATTCATAATGTACATATATGCATATCTTGCAATGGATCACCTTATAGGACTCAAAGTTGGGCCAATCTGTCCCATGTGAAGTTATATGAGATAAGTTGACATCATTTTCACATTTGTTTGCATGAATATCTACTTTTTAAATCTCACCATTAATATGGCCAAGACATAATGGCACCTTAGTAGCAATAGTGCTTAATATCCACATTGTGATTTTTAAACTTCATTCCTGTGTTAGTTACATAATTTCTGGATGCAGCCTGGTGGGTGAATTGAAAGGCACCCCTTCAAGGCAGAAAACTGGCGAGGCCAAACAGAGCTACTAAGAATCAACTTGGCTCCGGGAGTGAACCCTGGAGTTCTGGTACACAGAGCATTGCAGGGAGCTGAGACACTCTTTTCTGGACAGCTTGCAACAGCTGCCACCTCGCATAGTTTTCCCTCCCCCAGGAACCTTCTTTTAAAAACCCTATGCCCTGACCACCAGGCACAACTTCTCTGGTCCAAGAGCTTCCATCTAATAAAGCTATTTCTGTTTCTGTTTTCCCTCTGCTCCGTCAGTTAAGTTTGTCTGCCTCCTTGTGCCTCAGTTTGCAATACCCTCATGTCAACTTGAAGATATGAGTGAAGTGGTGGGCTATGATGTTTAGGTTTCTTGTGCCAACATGGCTCTGGTGAGAACATGTGGGAGGGGGTTCGTCTGTCATTCGGGCTGAAGCTTGATCGAAGGCTGGCCTCTTCCTTTTTCTTCTTCTTCTTCTCTCTCTCTCTCTCTCTCTCTCTCTCTTTCTCTCTCCTTTCACCTACCTGTTACAAACCATTTGGAGCCACACTGATACCTGTGAGAGCCCTGGGGATGCTTCCTTGAATCCCTGAGATTTTGCACCAACTTCCCTATGACCTTTCTGCATTTTGTATCATTGCAGTGAAGAATGAGTTTGAAGAGGGAATTTATAGACTAGTATAGGACTTATCTGCTAATATGGGACTTATGGGCTTGATCGGGACTGGGTTGGGCTGGTTGGTATAAACCCTTATCTTACACATATATGAATGTCTCTGGATTTGTTTCTCTAGTCAACTTGGTCTACTGCGATTCCCTAATAAAAGGGACCAGGCTTCTTAAGACAAAGAACTTATAAAAGTTGAAAGCTTACAACAGTGTGGTGTAGGTGGATGAGTGGTCAGACTCAACCTGATACATTCCTACATGCTATTTCTACTCAGCATGCTATATTGCAACATTCAATACATGTGTCATCACTCAGACATTGGATTGTATAATAGTATTCTAAATAGTTTTCCTCTTCCCATTCTGTTTCTCATTTTTACTTTTCCACCAACACAATCAGACATTTCCTCTAAACATTGACATAATCTAGCTACTCTTTTGCATAAACTTATAATTCATGGTGTTTTGATAATACTATAAAGCAAATTGCTTGATTTGGAGTCCCCCTACCAAAGCACTCTCTAATTTCATGCACTATCCATGCCTAGAATGAAGTATTTCAATTCAATATTCTTGAAAATTTGCTGATATTGTGTGTAAAGCAGAAAAAAAAACACCCAAACAAAGCACCCCTAATCAATTCAGACTAGGGCACACACTCTTTCCTCTACACAAGGATGTTTGCATTGTGCCTGGGCCCTGAGTATTTCTTCTGCTTTGGAATATGATTTCAATGGATTTGTATTTCTACTGTAATTTTCATCATGATTTTTTTTCTGCATGTCTTTTCCAATAACTATTGTGAGATTATTGAGTGTAGAAACTGTATTTTATCTATAATTTAACATTCATATGTAAAGGATGGTCTGACACATACTAAGCACCCTATAAATATTCATTGAGTAAATGATTGATGTACATGTGGCCACATTCATGATGACCAGTGATTACATGTGTGCATGAACAGGATTTTATATGTTTGTATTTCTTGAGTATTTAAGAGATATCAAAATAATATTTCTTTAAAGGGAATAAGAGTATTCTTTCAGAGGTAGACAACCAGAACATTAACTAAAATGAATTGTTTCATATGCTACCTCAGTAACAGATTATAGTTGGTTGATCATTTTTTCTTAAATTTAAACAGATAATGAGAAGAGAGAACTTCTAAGATAATGTCGGCAATATAATTATGCCTCAACTTTCTTTTCTCTACTTTTGATGCTCTGGAAGTTTTTCTCATCTATAATAAAGTCTTGAATCAGAGTCTGCAGCTGATATCATATATTTGCATATTGATTAGTAATTACAATATAAAACCCTCAATAAAGGATAGTATTTGAATTACTGTCAGCATAAAGAGCCCATCTAGATGAAACTCTATTAGGGTGCTTTTGATTTTCCTTAATAACTGATTAGATTTCATCAACCTTTCACATAAGGGAATTCAATGGATGCCTTGCCACATAGCAAATTACTGCCATGCATTCTTATTTCTATTCATTATTACTGTTATGGAAATGCTCTCAAAAGATTCTGTATAGAGATTTTAGGATACTCCATTGGTTTCTATGATGATTTATCATAATTGAAAGTGAAAAGTTCCATGAAGTCAATGTCAACTTATCTTTTAGAAAAAAACAAAAACTCTTGTTAATTTTCCTATTTTCTTAAATTTTAAGCTTTACAAATAGTTTTCACTAAAGAATAAACATAGCCTTTATGTAGTATAAGAATTATGAACCATAAGACTTTCTTGAGTTTATTGAGAATATAAAGAATATGCACATCTGAACATGTAAATTTGCTGTGTTTTGCACTTTTTGTATATTTTTTGTTCAGGTAAATAGATAAAAATAATTTTCAACTAAATCATTTTACATATATAACTCAGTGATATTGGCTGCAATCATTATGAAAACAACATGCACATATTCAATATTTAAATAGCAGTACAGTAAATCGTTATCATGCACTAGCAGTTCTCTTGATTATTACATCAACATATTAACAGAGAGGCACAATGTGCTGCATACCTATGGTGGACCATCACTCAGGAGTGAAGGTTGGGGCGAGTAGCTCACGACTCTCATGGTTATACTAATAACTGGTATGCACTCAACTCTTTTCTTTTTTCTAATATTTAAAGATTTATCTTTCAGGAAATTCATAGTTATGGATCTCATTTATGAGGCATTGCATATACTCAATTTTTATTTTGTTTTTTCAGCTATCATGAGAAGAAATCATTGTCAGATATGAGGAAATATGGTCAAGAACATGAAGTTGACTTTGTAGGGGAAGGGGAATAAAGACAGCACTTACTGAAAAGTATATAATATTAATTTAACTAGGTATTCTTCTAAGGTCTATGCAAATGATACACTCTTTCATTGGCACTCCATTTGAATGCACTAAGATCCAGAAAGTATTTTTATTTGAGGCTTTGATATTAGAAATACTGGAAACTGGGCTGAACCCCAGTGGCATAGTGGTTGAGTGCAGGACTATGGTCCACAGACTTGGTGATTCAAATCCAGCAGCGACTCTCCAGGAGCAAGGCTGGGTAGCTCCCATAACCACCAGAGGGCAGTGATACACCCCCCCCGACAAACCAAAAACAACAAAAATAAATAAATATTGGAAATTGCAAGTGAAAAGTCAAACATACGTAGATGCAGGTTCTCAAACTGCATTCTTTTTGGTACACAATATTTCTTCCATTTTAAAGTAAAAATATTTCCCTCCAAATAAATGATCGAAGCAGAGACTTTTAGAGTATTGTTACCTATTGACAGCATGTACATATTTAAATAATTTTCAAAATATAGTGCCCAAGAATAAACTACTAACTTTAAGAAAAGACTTTTACTAATCGCTTGGAAGACAGATGTTTGTCTGTTGTCTCCCAAGTTTCATTCATGTGCTCCAAAGTTTCTCCATTCCATAGTTCAATCCCATCCAGCAGTATTGGACAATTACCACCAAAACCAGTTTCAAATCTTCTTTTCCATATTGAACTCCTTTATATAAGGTCCCCTGTACTCCCTTTCTCCCACTGCACTCCCCAGAAACCTTATTTTAGCTTTGCCACCCATGTGTATACCCCTAAAAGCATGCTCACCCTTTAATAGGTAGATACAACTCTATGTATAGACTTACACGATTGTTTGTATATATTTTTTGTTTGTATAATTGTTTTGTATAATTAATCACTGCCCTCTGATGGTGGGAATAGGAGGCCCAGCCTTGCTTCTGGGTTTGAACCTCCAACCATGTGGGCCGCAGTCCAGTGTACAACCAGGACGCCACCAGGGTTCAGCCTGATTGTTTGTATTATTAAGCACCGCTTTTGCTTTTTTTCTAGTGTTATGTATATTGAAGGAGTCCTGGTTGCTCAGTGTGTTAAACATTGGACTACTGTGGTACTCTGATGTCAATTTGATTAAGAGTGTAGGGGTGGAGGCTATCTAGAGATAGCAAATGAGACCTTTGTGTGGGCTTGGCTTTCCCTGAGAATTCTGAGATATTTTGCATTATTTCCTCCGTGGAGCATGGAGGTGAGAGACTATCCACCCAGTCCCCTGGAGATGCTCTACTGACAAGACAAGATGGCAGTACTGTGACAGATCCTGAATCTGGAATCTAGAGGAGCTCAGAAGAGAAGATACATGGGCTTATCCTAATGGAACCAGACCTCTGACACCAGAGAAGCCACATGGAGACACCTGCCAGTGCTGAGATGCTTGCTTGGAAGGCCATGGGAAGACCCCTACCAGCACTGAGATGTTTCTACCACCACATAAAACTAACAC
The DNA here is from genome assembly GCA_004026705.1 of Nesogale talazaci. NCBI lineage: Eukaryota > Metazoa > Chordata > Mammalia > Afrosoricida > Tenrecidae > Nesogale > Nesogale talazaci. The sequence continues at coordinate 32,622 of PVJH01005484.1, forward strand.
AACTACTAACTGCAAAATCAGTGGTACAAGGAAGAAAGAAGTGGCTATCTGTTTCTAAAATAATTTACAGTCTAGGAAACTTTGAGGAGAAATTCTACTCTATATGTGTGAGTCCAGGTAGACTAGAGAGACAAATTCATGAACACATATGTGTATAAGGGAAAGGTTTATATACAAGAGGAATGGAACCTTGAGAAAGCAACCCAGCCCAGTACAATCCAAGGTCATAAGTCAGATATTAGTCCATATGTCCGATACCAGTCTGTAAAGTCTTCTTCTGACTCACCAGGCATGTGCACTGACACCAGGACAATCACACACCAGTGGATGCAGAGTCTTGGGTATCCAGGCACAGTTGATGGAGCCAGCAGGGGTCTCCCCATAGCTCCTCGTTTCCAGGACTCAGGGTCCATCAGCAGTATCCAGTGGTGGTAGAAGCATCTCAACATTGGCAGGAGTCTCCATTGCTTTTCTGGCATCAGAGATCTGGTTCCATCAGGGTAGGCTCATGTGGCTTCTCCTCCATGATCGCTCACAGGGAATCAGTCTTGTGTCTTGTCACTAGAGTGTCTCCAAGAGACTGAGTCAAGTCTCTCAACTCCATTAGGAAATACTGTGAGACTTCCTGGAATTCTCAGGAGAAAACTATACCCACACAGTTATCTGGTTATCTTCACTGGTTATCTTCAGACTGGCAGGCTAGACTCCACCTCTGCACTCCCAGTGCTGAAATCGACACAGATCTGTGACTGGCACACTGTACCATAGTGAAGCTATGGGTTATACTTGATCAATGAGAATGGTTTGGATTTGGTGGTTGTATGTATGCTGACACTTACAAAGAATTTATTATCTTTCCTAGATAGGAGTCCTTTTTGTAATTTGTCATGCCATTTTTCTGCCTTTATGTATTTGTAGCTTTTCCATATTATTTCAGTGCTGCTATAAATGTAACTTCACATTTTTGGTATACTTGTATAAGTGTATATATACATATTTACATAGGATTATAAAGTCTAAGTTTTAGAAGGTATATACTTCAATTTCAACTGATAATAGAAGACAGATTTTATTACATTTTGACTATGTATTCATGATAACATCCAAAATATTAGACATTATGAGTTTTTTCTAAAGTGAGTCAAATGATAGTTGTGTGAGAATACTTCCATATAATTTCAATTTGCATCTCCCTGCTTACTCTTAGAATCTGTCCATGTTTATGTAGCCCTCTGTTAAGCCACTGTTCAAATGTACTCTTTCCTTCCGGTGACCTCGGAGCTCCGGTGATGTGTATGGAGTTGTGATGCTGGAGCTCAGTGGATTGCCACCAGCAGCCTCTCAGAGGAGTGCAGGCGAGTTCTACACTCCCATAAGCAGTTATGGGCTTTGAAGTGTGCAAGGCCCTTCCACCCGGTCCGGATGGGTTCCTAGCAGTTAGCATTGCCTTGATAACAGCGAGAGGGATTTCTTCTTGTAATGAACACTTTAGAGTCATTTTCTATATTTTGGATTCTTTTGTTCATATGTATCACAAAGACCTTCTGTCTGTGGCTTACCTCATCACTTTAAAATATACCATTATGAACTGATAACTCTAATTTTTAATGTAGTTAAATCTAGTAATATTTTCTATAATTTGCAAGAACCAAAATTTTTAAAAATCACAATGTCTTACTCCTCATCTTACTCCCTCTCTAGTCAGAACTTTTTATTTAACATATTTCTGCCTTTCAAATGTAAATTTAAAGTCTAAGTGGAGTTGCTTTTGAGGCATAATATTTGCTCTACACATAACTAGGTATTTCAGCACTATTTATTGAATAGTTCATCCTTTCCCGATAGTATCTGCTTGAGTCAATTTTAGTTAGTGACCTCTCTATACTGATTATTTCATCTATTTGCCTATTTCTGCACAAGCATTCCACTATTTACTCTAGTTTTATAATAAATATTGAAAATAGGATTACCATTTTGCCATATTTCTATTCAGAACATATTGGCTACTATTGTGCTTTACATTCTTATATGAATTATAAGAAGTCAGTCTGTCAAAATGGGGTCATTTTGTCTTTTACTCCCAAGCAATAACTTTGATATTATATGGGTCATAGATGAGTCATTATATTTCCTAACTTAACAGCTTTCTTTTCATAAAATTGCATAATATACTTTATTAACTTCATAAAATTTATGTGAGAAGAAAAATAATATAGTAAACGCCATTGTCTGCAACTGTCATGTTAAAGCATCTGAGACACTGCTACTTAATGGATTGTTATACCTCATTTTCATTTTGGAATTGTTAGCATATTTGCCTGGAATCCTCCCAGTCCTAACTCTGCATGCTCAAAGAATAAAGAATAAAGCCATATTTTATTAATATGAAGAGAAGACTTCTGTAGCTCAATGGTATTTACATAAATTTACTATAGCCTTTTCCATTGCTTTGATAAGACACTGCCTTATTCACTTATCAATTTAAATTAATTCTCATACTTTATAAAACAACAAATTTGCAAAGGCTTGTCAGCTTTCAATTCAAGGATCATTAGAAATAAGCTTAGTTCTTACTAAGAATAAGGGGTTTAATTAGCCTCATTTTGATACATACGTTGGAAATGACACAAGATTTAGATTTTAACTTAGATTTGAGAAATGAACTGATTCGCTCTGACTAATTTGCTTCATTCTTCGGAGTGTCATGTATCTCCTATAAAAAAACAAGACTTGTGATAACGAAAGCCTCATGTTTCAGTCAGAGATAAATGTCCCAGGGCAGCTTCCTTTGAAGAGAAATCTTGCAAACTTGTTTATATAGCCAATGATATTTTGAATACAAATAAATCAACACAATTGGAATATTTAGATGGTAATTTCTGATTAATCATCTTATGAAGACTCATTTGTTTATTAATTTGAAAGCAGTGTTATCTACATAAGTGGGAAAGATTCTAATTTCTGTTTTTAATTGGAAAAAACTCAGTTAAGTTTTAAAGATTCTTAAGGAATATAAAAATAAGAAATATCTAGTCACCTGCAAAATCACTTATATGTTATGAATATTCGTCCATTAGACTTTTATTTGAAAATTAAGTATTTGCCCTTTATTTGTAGAAGGATAGCTAAAGGGTATAAAATCAAAGCCATCTCTGTCAATTTGATTCTGAATCACAACCCTGGAGTGACCCTGTAAGAGAGCACTTGAACTTCTTCTATTCCAGAGGCAGAAGAGGTCATTGCTTTCAAAGGTAAATTGACAAATCAATAAATGTCTTCTATTTAGAAAACATATAAGAATGTATGAACTGAAGCAGAGATAGTAGAAAATATAAAATTATCAGATTACACATCTTTTATAAGAGAGTAAATAAATATCATCTAAGGTTGAATACAGATTTTAAAAATAGCTTGAATGTCTAGTTTTTTTCATGATCATTTTTATTTAAACAGCAGAAGCAACATTACTGTGGTGAAGGTCCTTTTCTGAACAACTGTGATTATTTTTTCAACCTTATGTTTAAAGAGTTATTTTCAAATTTAATCAAATTTAAATATTAAAAAGCACAGCTTTTTCTCTTTTGACATTGGCAAATAACTTCAAGGAATAAATTGATCAAGCATAGCTTGCAGAAACAATGAAAATATTGTCATTTTATTTTGAGCTCTTGAGAATCTGCTAGAGAAAGGATGAGAAAAAGAGGACTTTGAATCTCTATATTTGTCTAAGAATTGACTCTAATAAGGCTTTGTGTCCTAGAGAAACAGAGTCAAATTCATTAACCACATCTTAGAGTTAAGGAGAGGTCTCGTTTCTTCTCATTCTGAGATGTTCCCCATCAGCAATAGGAGGTCCCACCGGCTTTGCTCCATGCTGGACAAGTCTCCTTGGAGAGAGAGAGCACTACTGCCATTGTTATTTTGAATGCTTTCTGCTCCAAGGAGCTCATCTTCTAGAATCATCTCTGCCAATGTTTGGGTGTAATTCATAAGGTGTCCAGTGTATCCGACAAAGTTTGTAAAATTTTCAAGGACCAGTCAGAAGAAGAAACAATTTTAAACATCTCTTGATAATTGGAACTTGAAATAGACAATGTGGGCATATACAGAATATGAAAATTGGGAGACATTAAATGTGAAATGGAATGCAAAAATATCAATATCCAGGGCGTCAGTGTGCTGAAATGGACTGATAGTCGTCACTTGATTCACTATGCAAGGAATGGCAGATCAAAGAGAACTGGCACAGCTTTCAAAGTCAAAAAGAGTATTTCAAGATCTGTCTTGAAATATTGTGCTTTCTGTGACAAAATACCTATGTGCACACAAGGGCATCCAATTAATACAAATAAGATTCAAATTTGCCTGCCAACCATTAAAGCTAGTAATGAGTAAATTGAAGAATTCTGACGATTTCTTCATTCTAAAATCTATCAAACATACCATAAAAATGCATTGACAGAAGACCTGATGAGCTGTGGGATGGCAAATGTAGCATGGTACTTGAAGAAAGAAAAATATAATTTAAAAGACAGGAAATCTAAGTCTGAATGTCAGAAGGGACTCAGAAGCTTAATTTTTCCCCCTAGAATAGTTAAAGGAAATGGATAAAATAAGGAATAAAAGACCAGAACAGAAAGTTAAAAGGTCAGATCAAGAAGATGATTTATCAAGTTGTAGTTAATTAATATGACCTTTCTTGCTTTAATACCTTATGTGATATATTATGATTCTGGACTTCATATTTCTGGGACAATAGTCTTGTTTTTCAAGCATCTGTACTCATGGGGAAAAAGAGTCTGTGTTGAGTGCTGAGACAGTTCCTGCTCATAACAACCTTATATTCAGTGAATCATTGCCCATTCCTGTGCAATCTTCACAATTGTACATATGCTTGAGTTCATCTATGAGATTGCTATTGTCAATCTATTTTGTCAGAGGCCTCTTTTTGGCTGCCTGCTTCTTTATCAAGAATTATGTCATTCTCCAGGGACTGGTGTCTTCTGACAACATGTCAAAAAGATGAAACAAAGATTTCATCCTTGCCTCTACGAAGATTGTGACTGTACTTATGAGTCAGATTTGTTTGTTCTTTTGGCAGTCCACTTTCTTCTTCACCACCAAAATTTAAATGCATTGCTTCTTTCTTCAGTCTTCCTTATTCAGTGTGCAAACTTTCAAATACATTTGAAGTGATTGAAACTACCATGACTTATGTCAGGTACACCTTAGTCTTCAAAGTGACATTTTTCATTTTCAGCACTTTAAAGAGGCTTGTGCAGCAGATTTATCTAGTGCAGTAGATCCTTTGGTTTCTTGACTGCTTCTATGAGCATTTATTGTTGATCCAAGGAAGATAATATACTTGAAAATTTAATTTTTTTCACTAATCACCATGATGCATATTAGTCTAACTATGAGGATTTTTGTTTTCTTTACATTGAGTCATAATTCATACTTATAGCTACACTCCTTGATCTTCATCAACAAATGCTTCAAGTCCTCTCTGACAGGAAGCAAGGTTTTGTCATCTCCGTATTGCAGGTTGTCAATAAATCTTTCTTCAATCCTGTTGCTCCACTCTTCATATAATCCAACTTCTCTGATGATTTGCTCAGCATACAGACTAAATAAATATGGTGGTAATCCTGAAAAATATTTTCTGGATTTTAGACCATGCCCTTCTTCTTGATCCCTTTACAGTTTCTACAGGAACACAATGCAGTTTTCTGGGATTCATATTCTCTCAGTGTTGCCCATAATTTGCTGTGGCAGTCATGTGCTTATATTAATTTTATGATTGAAGTGTATGGGTGGAATCTAGCTGTCAATCTGCAGATAACCATTGAGTAGCCAATGAGGCCTCCATGTGGGCATGGCTTTCTCCTGAGACTTCTGGGAAATCTTGCGCTATTTCCCTCGTGAAGATGAGAGGCTATCTTCCCCAATAGCTGGGAGTTAGTCTTAGAGATAATGAATCACAGACAAGACAAGATGGCAGCATCTGAGAAGCTGGAGAAGCCACATGGCTCTGCTCTGGTGGAGCCAGACCTCTGAAGCTTGAGAGGCCACATGGAGACAACTGCCAGTGATGAGTTCCTTCTGCCACCACTGGATGCTGTTGATGGACGCTGAGCCCTGGAAACAAGGAGCCATGGGAGACCCCTGCCAGTGCCAGGACTCTGCACCCACTGGCCTGTGACTTTGTGAGTCAGAAGGAGACTTTATAGACTGATTCAGGCATATGGGTTAATATCGGACTTACGACTTTGTACTGGACTGGATTGGGATGCTTTCTTAATGTCCTATTTCTCTTATATGTAAACCTTTTCCTTGTATCCATATGCATGTCTTTGACATTTGTTCCTCTAGTCTACCTGGACTAACATATTTGCTATGGTTAACACAACCTAATGTCTTATCATAGTTAATAAAGCACAAGTGAACATCTTTCTTGTATTCTTTGCTTTCAGTCCAATACATCTGGTATCAACAATGGTTTACCTTGTTCCACTTCCTCTTCTGAATCCAGCCTAAAACCTGGCAACTTCCGTCAGTGTATTGCTGCAACCTTTTTTAGATGATGTTAAGAAAAATTTTATTTGTATGTGATATCAATGAGTGCCTCTGGTGCTTCTTCAGTTTGTTGAAATATTTTAATTGTTAATCCATCAATTCCTGGGGCTTAGTTATATAATTATCTATCAATGATAATATTTTATAATCACTGATATTGTTTGTGCATTCTGTTGGGTCACCATACCTCAGACTAGGTAAAAATGAGGACAAATATGGCTTGTTTTCCACATTGTTTGACACTTGGCTAGGTAGCTGGCTTCCAATTTTTCTAGTAAAATGAGGAAGTGCTTCCAGTGCTTCCTCAGTTTGTTGAAATATTTTAATCAATAATTCATCAATTCCTGGGACTTAGTTTTTGCCTAATACTATCAGTGCAGCTTGAATGTCTTCCTTCAGTTTCATTGTGTCTTGCTTATATTCTACCTCCTGGAATGGTGGGTTGCCAATTAGTTCTTTTTGGAACAGTGACATTGTGTATTTTTTTAATCTTATTTGGATGCTTTCTGCATTGTGCAATATTTTAGCCAAAGGATCTTTCAATATTGTAACTCAAGACCTGAAGTGCTTTCCTTTTTTCAGTTTTAAATAGGCTGAATATGTTCTCAATTTCAAAAATTTTTCGAGCACTGTCTTGTTTCATTATAACAATTTACTTTGTCTTCTTAAGCTACACTTTGATAATTCCTTCATCAAGAGTTTTGTTTTATTTGGATCCACAATCAATGCTCGTGGAAGAAACACTCAAGAGACGAAAAACGTTGCATTGGATAAATCTGTTGCACAAGTTCTCTTCAGAATATTGAAAAACAAGTTTGTTACTTTGAGGATTAAGGTGTACATGTTACAAGTTATGGTGTTTTCAATTGGCTCATATGTATGTAAAAGCTGGACATTGAATAAAGATAACCAAAGAAGAATCGATGCATTTGAATTATTGCTTGTGGAGAAGAATATTAAAAATACTATGAACTGTTTAAAATCTATTTTAGAATAAAAATGGGGCCAAAGTGTTCCTTAGAGGCATGGATAGTGAGCCTTAGTTTTGCATACTTCAGACATATTTTCAGGAGAGACCGGTTGGTTCCTGGAGAAGGACATCATGTTAGGTAGGATAGAGTGACAGCAAAGAAGAGGAAAGCCTTCTGGTTCAAATCCAGCAGCGGCTCTCCAGGAGCAAGGCTGGGTAGCTCCCTCAAACACCAGAGGGCAGTGTTGCCAACCCCTTCCACCACCACCCCTCCCCCCAAAAAAAGAAGAAGAGGAAGGCCTTCAAAAAAATGGAAGGACACAGTGGCTGCAGCTATGGGCTCAGGCATAGGAATGATTACGAGGATGGCTCAGAATATGACAGTGTTTCCTTTTATTCTGCATAAGGCCACTGTGTATCATAACTGACTCAATGACATCAAACAGCAACAGCATCGAGTCAGTTACCAGATCTTTTAGATTACTTTGGCAATGTATTGTTTTTATATTGAGGAAAGTGAAACCTCCTTTTTGGTTCTTTTCCTTCAATATAGCATTTGGTGTTTGGATTCCATTCTGTCCTCACGCAGTTGGTTTTCTACTTTAATAAAAGATGTTGTTGGATTTATCTGGAATTTTATAATATCTTGAAATGTTTTAAGTGGAATTGATATTTTCCTTTTAGTACATCTTCCCACTTATGAATACCATAGACCTTTAAGATTTATTAGGTCTCTTAACATATAGTAGAGTATTTTCTCTTTTCCCCATTTTTATTTATTTATTTATTTATTTGTAAAATCCTTTCATTGGGGGCTCATACAACTCATCACAATCCAAAAATAAGTCCATTATGTGTCAAATACATCTGTGCATCTGCTGCCCTCATCATTCTCATAACCTTTGCTTTCGATCTAAGCCTTTGGCGTTGGTTCCTCATTTTTCCCTTCCCTCCATTCTTCCCCCATCATAAAGCCTTGGTAGTTTATAAATTATTACTTTGTCATATCTTACACTGTCCAATGTCTCCCTTCACTCACTTCCTTGGTGTCTGTACCCCTGAGATGAGGTTATATGTAGATTCTTATAATCTGTTCCCCTTTTCTACCCAACCTTCCCTTCGCCCTCCTGGTATCATAATTCTCACCACTGATTCTGAAGGGATCATATGTCCTGGATTCCCTATTTTATGGCTCCTACATACCAGTGAATATCCTCTGGTCTAGCTGGATTTGTAAGCTACAATTGGGATCATGATAGTGGAAAGGGAGAAGCATTGAAGAACTAGAGGAAAGTTGTATGCTTCTTCATTGCTACACTGCACCCCAGTTTGTCTCCTCCCTGCAACCACTCTATAGGGATAATTCCATTATCTACAGATAGACTTTGGGTCCCCAATATGTACTCCCTCTCATTTACAATAATACAATTTCTAGTTCTTTGATACCTTATCCATGATCCTTTTTAATTTTTTTTTTTTTTTAGGCATCACTGCCTTGATGGTGGAAGTAGGAGGCCCAGCCTTTGCTCCTGTGAGCGGGAATTGAACCTCCATCCTAGTGGGCCGCAGTCCCACGCACAACCACTACGCCACCAGGGCTCAGCCCTATACATGATCCTCTTGACACCTCGTGTCCACATAGATTGGTTTGCTTCTTCCATGTGGGCTTTGTTGCCCCCTAGGGCAGCTTGTTTATCTTTAAGTCTTGAAAATCCTAGGTGCTATATCTTCTGATATCTGAGCACCACATTCTTCACCACATTTTCTTCACCACATTCGCTTATGCATGCATTTGCCTTCAGCAACCCCAATGGAAAGGTGTGCATACAATGATATGTCTTTATGTTCTTTGACACCTGATTCCTGATCCTTTTGACACCTTGTGGTCACACAGGCTGGTGTGCATCTTCCTTGTGTGCTTGTTGATTCTGAGTTGGATAGCCACTTGTTTACTTTCAAGTCTTTAAGACCCCAGACACTATATCTTTTGATAGCTGGGCACTATCAGCTTTCTTCACCACAATTGTATATACACACTTTGTCTTCAGCAATCATGTTGGGAAGGTGAGCATCATGGAATGCCAATTTAATAGAATAAAGTATTCTTATATTGAGGAAGTAGTAGAGTATTTTCATTGCATAGTTCTTTTAAGTTCCTAATTACATTAACTCCTAGATATTTTATAGATTTACAAATAGTATTATCTTCTTGATTTTTATTCTAACTCCCACATCTAACTTATTATCTGACCTTTTGCTTGGGGAATGTAAGTCTACTTCTAATGTTTGAAGATGGCACAATCATATAGAACAGGATAAAATTACCTTATTGGGTTTCCATGGCTCCTAGGAATCAGATTTTCTTTATGGAAGCAGAGTTTCACATCTTTCTCCCATGTAACAATTAGTTGGTTCAAACCACTCATTTTTTGGTTAGGAGCTGGACCCTTAACTAATGTACAACCTTTTTATTTTTGAAGGTGAACAACTTATTATGGACAAATAAATTGCAATTATTGTTGGGGAATGAAAATTCATGGTGGATCTCAGCCTAAATCAGGCTTTAGCTATAGGCCTTGACCTTCTTGAGTGAGACCATAGATAACAATGCCTTTGAAGGCAGCCCAAGTCTTCTGAGAACTATGAGGTTTCTATCTTTCTAGCTAGTTGCACCTTACTAGCTAGTCGTTCTTTACTTTGGACAAAGTCATTGCCTTCCCCTTTGGTTCCTTCCCAGCCCATGGGCAACTGTTTCTTTAGGGGCCTTGTTCAGGCCTGCCCTCTTCTACATTTCTAGGAAAATGGCTCTCTTCTTACTCTGTGCAAACTTAGCTTTGGGAAATCTTACTCCAGTATTTATTTTCTTGGGAGTCTCCACATCCTCATAATAGGACTGCGTTTGAATCTTAATATTCTGCTAAGCTCATTAGTACTTAGAATGACCTTTGTGGCCATCTCTAGTTTAACGCCACATTACTTTGACTTTCTTTTACATTACTTCCTTTCTTGTACACAATTTTTATATCATCAAGGTTGGAATACCCTTTCTTTGTTCTGCTGTAGTTCTTAGTGTTCACATCCTTGACTTCATCATGCTTTTTAGTTGCTATGATTGAGGATATTTTTCTGGGTTAATTATCTACTGTCCTACTGTCTCCCTTTCTCTCTCTCTCTCTCTCTCTCTCTCTCTCTCTCTCTCTCTCTCTCTCGTTTGACAGTTAAGGTCCAGCAATCCCTCATGGTGGCATTTCCTCAAAGTTCTGACTTTCCTTGAACATAAGTTGATGTGAAAAAATTGCTAATATCTTGCTGCATCTGCATCAATCTTGTTGGCCTCTGGTTCTTCAGATTTTAGTTAATCACCTTTAAGTTGCCTGCTGATCTTAGATTCAATCATCTCTGCAAGTACAAGCCTGTCTCCCTGAATAGCTTTGGTTCATTAATCCCAAGTTGGACAAGCCTTGATTCCAAAAGTGGACCCATAGACATTGAACTTGCATGCGTCTACATCTCTGTGAAGCATTTTCTTGAAATAACTTCTCTCTCTCTCTCTTTCTCTCTCTCTCTCTCTCTCTCTCTCTATATATATATATATATATATATTTCATTCATTTTGCTTCAAAAATAAATTCAGCCTAAATCATATCCTTAAGAGTGAAGAGCAGTCTCTATCCTACCAGTAAACATGGTCTTTTTTTTATGATTTTTAGGTTTGCTTCACATACCCACCCCATCCCCTGCATTCCTACCCAATTTACCCCTCCTCTATCCTTCAGAGCACTTGGCAGTGGTAACTGAGCATAATTTTATAGAAACTCTTTTCTGTATGGGCCATTATATGGTTTAACTAGATATTTTCATAGGATTTTTTTCATCATCCTTCCCTTAATAAAGAGACCAATAGTTGCACCTCAGATGACTGATCAAGCCGTTTTAATGTCCTAGTCACTACTCAATTAAGTCAGATGTAGAGCAATGTCTTTGTGAACTATTTTTTGCTAATCAAGCTTTATTTACCCCAACACTAAGGTCCTAGGCTCCTAGACGCAGGACCTCAAAGCCCATGATGATTGATTATGTCTAAGAACTGTTCATAATTATGCACCCTGAATATTCCTCCACATTCATGGTTATAATTGAAAAGATGGTAAATTAATATAAACAAATATCTTTAGTCAATCTGATGAGTAAAACGAATTAAGATATACTCCCACCTGTTCAACATCTGTGTCTATCCAAGTACTACTCATAGATCACTACTCTTGCAAGCATTTTCTGTTGAATGATATTTGCCTTTGGTTCTGCTAATTTTTAAACTTCCCGGTGTCTTCCCTGATTGACACACACATATACATACAATCTTGTGTTAGATTGCATTGACTAGAGAAATATATCCAGCAAAACTCATGTACATAGAAGACATTTAAATCGAGAAGTTGTAATATATCAAAAAAATATCACAGCCCAATCCATCTCAAGTCCATAAGTCCAACACTAGTCCATAAATTCCTCTTCAGACTTTTACAGCCACATTTAATGGTGCAGCATTTAAGAAGGTCACAGAGTTGTTTGTATAGAACTTCATGGATCTAAGTTTGGTGGAAATATGACAGGGCTCTAGCAGCTTCCTGGGTTAGCACTCAAGAACAATGGAAAAGCAAAGAGAGCGAGAGATACCCAGACCCATCAAGTCACACCCAAAGGAGGCACCATCAGGCTGTGGACTTGATTGAAACATTGAATACCACACCTACATTTCTTTCTTTCCTTTAAATCATTTTATTAAGGACTCATACAACTCATCACAATCCATGTACATATCCATTGTGTCAAGCACATTTGCATATTTGTTGCATTCTTCATTTTCAAAATATGTTATTTCTACTTGAGCTCTTGATAACAGCTTCTAATTTCCTCCCTCCCTCATTCACCCTCTCTCCCTCATGAACTCTTGATAAATTATAAATTAATCATTGCTTTTTCATATTTTAAACTGACTGAGCTCCCACAAAACCAGAGGGCAGTGATGCCTCCAAAACAAAAAACAAAACAAAACAAAAACTGACAGAGTATCCCTTCACCCATTTTTTCTGCTGCCCATCCCCCCAGAAGGGGGTTACATGCAGATGATTGTAATCAGTTCTCCTTCTCTCCCCGCACCTTCCCCTTCCTCTCCCAGTATACTAACTCTCATTATTTGTCTTGAGGAGTTTATTTGTCCTGGATTCCCAGTGTTTCCAGTTCTTATCTGTACCCAAGTACATTCTCTGGTCTAGTCAGATTTTTAAGGTAGAATTAGGATGGGGAAGGAAGCATTAAAAAACGAGGAAAGTTGTATGTTTCATCGGTCTTATGCTGCACTCTGACTGGCTCGTCCCCCTAACCCTTCTGTAACGGAATGTCCAATTGCCTTTGGATCTTGACTCTGCATGCCCCTCATTCACAATGACATGATTTTTTGTCCTGTGTCTTTGATGTCTGATACCTGCTTCTTTATACACCACATGGTCACACAGGCTCCTGTGCTTCTTCCATGTGGGCTTAGATGGCCACTTGTTTATCTTCAAGCCTTTAAGATCCTAGATGCAATATCTTGATAACATGGCATCATCAGCTTCCTTCACTACATTTGCTTATGCACCAATTTTTTCACCAATGATAGTGTCAGGAAGGTGAGCATCATGGAATGCAAGGTTAATAGAACAAAGTGTTCTTGCGTTGAGGGAGTAATTGAGTAGTGTCTCAGTGTCCATGTGCTATCTTAATACGAAGCCTATAAATGTATGTACATAAATCTATTACCCCATTGAAATAGGTAAATATATTTACATGTGTACATGCCTGCATTTAGACTTCTATACATGCCCTTTCTAAGGTGACCTGATGACCCGCTTTGTAACAATTTCACAACGTCCCGCAGCATTTTAAAATTAAAATAAATATATTACAATACTATTTTTGCATTTTATGAACATTCTTATTGCTCCATAATGACAAAATTTTTAATCAAGAACCCCACCCCCCCACCCCCTACCCTGTCAATGATGTCCCACTTAAAATCTGGTCACTTTAAATTTGCCTCCTAGTTCTTTCCTCTGTTTTCCTTTTACATTCCTCTTCTCCGACTATCATGTTCAGCCTTCATTTCAATAATTCTTCTTGGTTACCTTGCCTTGATCAAGCCCTACAAGATCTCCTGTACTCTCATTGTCATAGAGTTTAGATCACTTTCTGTTCCCTTGTCCCTGATTTTGTTAACACCCACTTACTTTCCCCTGCTTCCACCTCTCCCAAGTACCACTGGAACCATCAGTCCCATGGTTTTCTTCTCCAGATTGTTTATCCCACCTATCTATCCTCTCTAGAGAGACATGCAGAAATAATAATATGCACAAAAACAAGACAGAGAAAACCAGAGCAACAAGCCAAACCAATACAACAGCAGCAAAACTAATGACAGAAAAAGAGAAAAGTCTATAAATAGTTCAAGGTCTGTTTGTTGATCTGTATGAGTGTTTTCTGGTCATTTTTGATGAGGTGCCATATCCTGGCCCCACAATCTATTTTTGGATTTTCTCTGACTCCCTTTCCTTTCTGTTACATGCCCTTAGTGTTTTGCCTTGGTGTGGGTGTGGTAGGGTCAGACCAGACACCAGCCAAGCACTGTGTCTCCAGTGTTGTCCCCTGTCGTGCTATGGGTCAGTGAGGGATGTCATGTCTCATGGTGGGACTGGCCCTATGCATTGGCTGTTCTGAGCAGGTAAATCATCCTCAGGATTTGGTGGACCAGAATGTGTTCCACTCTCTCTCCCCCACCCCCCTTCATTGGCCCCTGTGTGCTCTGAGCTGGAGCTTCAGTGCTGTCCTCTGAAATGAAGTCTTCTGGCAAAGTGAAGCATGCCCACATAGTTGAGATTAGGGTCAACCTTTAGACCTCTCTATTGGTTCCTTGCTTCATGTTGGCAATGTTGCATTCACATCTTGAAGCCTCGTGGTGACCACCCCTACATTTCTATGCATCTTCAAGTTGACATGGAATTACTCTACTCCCACACGTCCCACATATAGCATGCAACCTATGCCTTTGCCCAAGCTAACATGTGTGTATCCTCTACTCCATGTCACTCAGTCACAAAAAGACAAATCGTGCATGAAAACATGTAATAAAAGGTCACTAAGAAGTTTTCACATTAAAAGTAACATTCTGCCCAGTTGCTGACAATTACAAAATTCAGAGAATTTAGCCCTTTTGGTTTGACTCAGTGATTCTCATAAGCTTATAATCAAGCTATTGGCTAGATTTTGAGCAAAGTGAAAGTTTCAATGGGTTTATAGGGTAGCTCATAACATGGCATCTGATTTTTTTTTCCAGTAGGAGAGAGCTCCAAAAGAGAGCGCAACCAACATATAACCTGCGGTGTCTTTTATAACCTACTGTGAGTAGTGCTGTATTCTTTTGCTCTCTTCGATCTACCTGAACAATGAAGAGGAGCTATATAGGACATGGAGATAAAGGGGTGGGGCCCTCTCGATGGGCAGAGGAACCTTGGTCCCAAGGGGACAACGACCCTGAGTTGCCCCCACCCCACTGAAGGGGAGTTCCGCCTTAACCCCCTTGGTCCTGCGCTTGTATATAGATTGTAAATATATAAGGGGGAAAGGGGTGGGTGGGGAGTGCCTGTGGGACTGGAATCTTGCTTCCCCTCCTCCCCCTTCCCCTGTTTACCTATCGCTGGTGACACATGTTAAAAAAAAGAGTAATAAAAGGAATAAAAAACAAAAGAAAAGAAAGGGGTGGGATTAGTGTGTTTCAAGGGTTTTTTTTTTTTTTTAACGGAACGAGTAAATTTAAAGTTAAACATTTCCACTTTTTAGCTTTTTTGCTTATAAATAAACTTTCCTAAGAAGTTAACATTTGTCAACCTGCTAAATTCATAAAACTGAAGAAACAATTTTTAGTTTAAGAAATATTTCTTTGACTTTTGTGAATTTTTTTAAAAATAAATATCTTAACTACATGTGTTAGGTTGGGAAAATTTATTTGCCTTTTTTATATAAGAAAGAGCTCTATATAAAAGAACAATTTTTTTCGGGCGGGGGGGGGGGCATCACTGCTCTCCGGTGGTGGGAGTAGGAGGCCCAGCCCCACGGCTGGAATTGAACCTCCGTCCCAGTGGGCCGCAGTCCCACGCACAACCACTACGCCACTGGGGCTCAGCCCAAAAGAACAATTTTACATTGAGAAAACATCCCAGCCAGTCCAGATCATATCTTTAAGTCCAGTATTAGCCCATATGTTCCAATCTACAAATTTCTTTTCAGACTCATGAAACACATGCGACAATGTTGAATGCAGGAAGATGACATGCGAGTGAGAGGAAAGTCTTGTGGATCCAGTGGCGGTGGAAACATCTCAGTGCTGGCAGGGATCTATCTCCACAGGACTTCTTCAGCTCCAGGCCTCTAGCGTAGCCCATGAGTCTTGTCAGCCGGAATGTCTCAGAGGGACTGAATGTGTGTCTCGTCTCCATCGAGCTATTTATCCTCTTAGTGCCTCTAAATAAAGTCATCAAGCTGTGACCTGATTGACAGATGAAACTCCACCCCTTCCCTCTTAATAGTCTCAAGTTGATAGCAGATTATGTAACTACCACACTTGCTTTCCATAATGTTCTTTTTAAAATAATTTTATTGGGGGCTCTTACAACTATGATAACATTTCATATATCATCTGTATCAATTACATTTGCACACATGTTGCCACATTCATTTCCAAATATTTTCCACTTGAGGCTTTAGTATAAACTCTTCTTTCCCCTTGCCCCCCACTTTTTGTAATGAATTGCTTTATTGGGTACACATACACCTCCCCTCACGATCCATACATACATCAATTATATGCAGGTCTCATTTGCACACTTGTTGCCATCATCACTCCCAAAAAATCTACCCTCCACCCAGGCCCCAGTTCCAACTTCCCATATTTTCCTCCCCTCTCCCCCAAGAACCTTTAAAAATTTACAAATTGTTATTGCTTTTTCATATTGTACTCTGTCCAATGTATCCTTTTACTCATTTCCCTGTTGGCCATGCCCCAGAGTGGAGGTTATATGTAGATTCCTGAAATTAGTTCCCCCTTTCTACTCCAACATCCCTCCACCCTTCCAATATCACCACTCCCATCACTAGTCCTGAGAGAACATCTATCCTAAATTCCCCATGTTTCCAACTCCAGTGTACATCCCCTACTCTAGCCTGACTTATCTGGTAGAACCGGGAGCATGATAATGGGTGGGAGGAAGCATTTGATAACCAGAGGAAAGATGCATATTTCATTGTTACTACACTGTACTTTAACTGGCTCATCTCCTCCCTGAAACACCTCTGTAAGAGGATGTCACTTCACCTATTTATGGGCTTTGGGTCACCAATCTGTACTCCCCCTCATTTATAATGATATCATTTTAGTTCTTTGATGCCTGACACTGGATCCCTTCAACACCTTGTGGTCACACAGGCTGGTGTGCTTCTTCCATGTGGCTTTGTTGCGTCTGAGCTGGATGACCACTTGTTTACTCAAGCCCTTTAAGACCCCAGACGCTATATTTTTTCATTGCAAGGCACCATCAGCTTTCTTCACCACATTTACTTATGCACACATTTGATCATCAGCGATCATATCAGGAAAGTGAGCATGAAATAGAGAAAAGAACTGCAAGGTAAAGGGCTTTTATAGAGGTTTAAAAACAGGCATGTACATAAGTGCATATATGAGGATTTATATGAGGATGGGGGAAGTAGATCAATGAGCTTATACTTTATAGGCTTAGTAATAGAATAGCAGATGGGCATTGAACCTCCACTCAAGTACTTCCTAAGTACAAGAACAGTTTGTTCTATTAAATTGGCATCCCATGATGCTCACCTTCTTGACACGATCACTGAAGACAAATGTGTGCAAAAGCAAAGGTGGTGAAGAAACCTGATGGTGCCCAGCTATCAAACGATTCAGTGTCTGGAGTCTTAAAGGCTTGAATAAACAAGTGGCTATCCAACTCAGAAGCAATAAAGCCCACATAGATGAAGCACACCAACTTATGGGACCATGAGTTGTCAAAGGGATCAGTTATTAGGTGTCAAGAACTAAAAAGCATAACATTTGAGTGCTCACTTTCCTGACTTTTGTGAATTTTTTTATATATCTGTTAATATTATTTAAAGCATTAATTCTTTAAGTGTTAATTACAATTGACTGTAAATGTAAGACTTCTGGGTAATTATTTGTGTTTAAAATTCCATAACATATTAAATTTTATTGGCTAGAACTATGAAAAATGGTGTAAAGTTTTAGATCTAGTTTCAGTAAAATCAAAGTTATTTCCCACAAAATAAAGAGCACATCTAGAAAATGTCTATTTAATCTAATGAGGTTTTCTCCCTGACAAGATAATTAAAGAGATTATGCTGAATAAAGACATTCTGTATTCATAGTAGAGTTAGCTAGACAGCAACCAGCCACAAAACATACACATTATTGTTTTCCATACAATTTTAATTAGATTTACCCACTTCAATGCTTTTAAGCCAAATATAGCATCAATGTAATTTATGTATCACCTTACATTTTCTATGATTCATTTGTGTCATTTTACCATTGTCTTAGTTATCTAGGGTAACTCTAACAAACTTTCCACAAGTGTATGTCTTTAAAAACCATAAATTAAATTTCTCACAATTTAGGAGTCTACAAGTCTAAATTCCCAGTGACTTTAGGGGAAAGTTTGCATTCTGCATTGGCTGTGGGGAAACCTTTTGTTCTATTTCAGCATTCCTAGGCCAGACATTGGAAACCGCTATGTGTTTTGACATCCATCTTCTCCTGAATCTAGGAGTTCTCAGTGCAGGAATCCCAGGTCCATAAAACACATTTAACTCCTGGTATTGCTTTCTTGGTTCCTTTTGATTTTTTCCCATTGCTCTCTAATTTTATTTCAGCATTTTTATGGGATAAATGTTGTAGCATCCTACCTATAATTTTCTCAATAATTGTTTTATCACATCAGATCACATCATGGGTGATTAATTCTTAACTGTCACTTCAAACAATCCTGGTCAAGACAAGATGACATATTTTTGGGTGACCTCATGCATTCCCTGAAAACAGCCTTCCAATTATTAAGCATTTCCATTGTCATTATCAAGTAGAGGTGGGAGCTGAGACACCAGAAGGTTGAGCAAAGCAGCAAGTATTGAGACTGGAATTTCAGTTTGGAATTTTACATTCCAAGAACACTGTTCTTTACATCTAATTCTTTCTAATAGGAAACATTTGTTATTATACTCTAGAAAGCTTCGACACTACATTTCACAAAAATATCAATTGTCATATTAAAATAGGCTAAATAAAATAGGAAACAAATATGCACACTCTAAGGTATACGTATTAAATGAAAAGAAGGTATCAGTTTCAATTTTAGTAATTGTGATAGTCACCTATTCTGGTGTCAATTTGAGGACTAAGAGTATAGGGATGGAGTCTAGCCCATCAATATGGAGATAGTCAATGAGACCTCTGTGTGGGCATGGCCTACTCCTGAGAATTCTGGAAAATCTGGTACTTTCTTCTTGGAGGCAGGAGACACTCTCTGACTCCCTTGTTGACAAAGACATCCCTGAGGATGTGAACCCATGTAAACCCACCCTGATGCAGCCCTGGGTGCTAAGAAGCCATGCAGAGATCCCTGCCAGCGCTGAAATTTTCACAGCCCCACTGGATCCAAAGACTGTCTACCCATTGTCCTGCGATCTTCTACATTCGGCATCATTGCATCTGTTTTGTGAGTCTGAAGACGACGTTATAGATTGCTGTCAGTCATAAGGGCTAATATAGGACTTATGGACTTGATCTGGACTGGTTTGGGATGCTTTTTCAATGTTCAATTGGTCTTGTATATAAATCTTCTTCTTATACACATAAGAGTTTCTATGGGCTTGTTTCTCTAGTCTACCCAAACTAATACAGCAATTTTCATCTTTTATCCAAAATAATCATCATATACACATATTTGCCTAAGTGTGTTTTGGAAACTAAATATTTTACTGTAGAGAAATTTCTGTTAAGAATCTAGACATTGTTTTGACTATTTCTTATAAATATTTAAAATTATATATATATATACTGGACAATTGAAATGGCTGAACTGAGTGCTGGTAAAGTTATAATTTGTTAACAGTAAAAAAAATAATTAGGATATGTGTTTCAACTCTACTAGCTACAGAATATAACTGTCAAGAAAATGGACAAAGATTTAACTTTATGTCAGAAGAAAGAAATTAATTATAGAATATCAACATTCAAAATCAATTAAGCAATATATTAATAGGGTGAGAAATTTCATTTCACTCTTAAATTTAAAATTTCTAAAGGAAACATAAGTAAAAAATTTAGAAAATCAAAAAACTCTTAAGTTTTTAAACTCATTCAAAATGAGTTTTAATTTAATTTATAATTCCCCTCATATATGGATATACTATGTACATTTGTATCATAAATATAAATATAAATGCATATAACAATATTATATTTCTACTTATACAATTTGATATCTCATTTGAATACATTTAAAATTGGACTTGGGGTGTGGAAACAGAAACTACTGAATGAAAGGTGAGATCGTGATTTTTAACTGAGTGTCAGCACTTGGGTGCTTTCCCAATCTGCAGACCCTCTCCCAGAGATGTGTTCGAGACTTAACATTAAAACCCACTGTCAGTGGTTTACTGCTGTATACTGAAGGATTATACTAGTTTGGGGCATCCAGTTGCCTGGCAGGACATCTAATTTATACAAGTGAATTAGTATCTCGAATAGTTAATGAGTCTCCTTATATAGTTATGCTATTGTTTTCAGGTGCCGTTGACTGAGTGTCCTCAGGTCATAGCAGATGTTTGTGCAACAGAACAAAGCACTGCCTGGTCCTGCCTCCATCCTCCCATATTATAGCAATATTTGAGCCTAAGGCCACACCCCAGTGTTGATCCATCTTGTCCAAACCTTCTTCTGTTTGATGTTATTCTCCAGAAACAGGTCTCTCCAGATGAAATGTCCAAGGCGTGAGAGATCCGTCTTCCCTCCTTCCTTCAAAGGGGAATTCTGACTGCCCTTCTTCCAAGAAAAACATGTTTGCTCTTGTGGCCATGCACAGTACTTTCTTATTTTTTGTCTTTGTTTTTTGTTTTTGCTTTTTGTTTTTGTTTTTGGCATCACTCTCCTCTGGTGGTGGGAGTAGGAGGCCCAACCTTTGCTCCTGTGGAGCTGCGGTCGGATTTGAACACAGTATTTTCAATACTCCTCACCAGCACTTTAATTCAAATGCACCCATTCTTCTTCAGTCTTCCTCATTCAAGGTCTGATTGTCAAATTCATGAGAAGTTGTTGAAAATGCTATTGTTTTTGTGAATGAAGAGGGACATGTAAGGACAGTGATTTGTTGGCACAGAAAAGGTGAAGAAAGAAAAACAAAAACCGATGCAGGTGCTGTCAGTCATTTTGGCAGTCATGTGCTTATGTTAATTTTATGATTGAAATGTAGGGGTGGAGTCTAGCCTGTTAATCTGGAGATAACAGAGTAGCCATTGAGTAGCCATTGAGGCCTCTATGTGGGCATGGCTTTCTCCTGAGACTTCTGGGAAATCTCGCAATATTTCCCTCATGAAAATGAGTAGCTATCTTCCCCAGTTGTTGGGAGTTAGTTTCAGAGATGATTAATCACGGACAAGACAAGCTGGAGGAGCTAGTGGAGAGACCGCACAGCTTTGCCCTGATGGAGACAGACCTCTAAGGCTGGGGCAGCCAGATGGAGACCTCTGCCAATGATGAATTGCTTCTGCTGTTCCGGACCCTGAGCCCTGCAGGCAAGGTGCCCTGCCAGCACCGGGATTCTGCACCCACTGACCTGTGACTTCGTGAGTTGGAAGAAGACTTTATAGACTGATTTCGGGCATATGGGTTAATATCGAACTTATGACTTTGAACTGGACTGGGCTGGGATACTTTCTCCATGTCCCATTCCTTTTGTATATAAACCCTTTCCTTACATCTATATGTGTGTCTATGAAATTTGTTCCTCTAGTCTACCCGGACTAATACAGTCATCTAAACTGATGAGTTTAAAAAATGTTTCCAAGAATAAAATTGCAGATTTGACAAGTGTTTTCAGTGTAATGAAGAGTAGTTTGAAGGTGATAAGACTGTTTTGTAAAAATAAATAAATACATAGATTAAAAAAATTCCATTTGGGGGAATGTCCCTTGTATATTATACATGGACCATATACAACTTAATTAGGAATTAAAAAGATGTCAAATAGATAATTTCCATAACATATAATTTCACTAACACTTTGTAAATAAAAACAATCAGAAGAAGCAAACAGAACAAATCAAATAGTTCACACAAAAATAGCAAATCAATGGGCAAGATAAAAATTTTCTGGGACTGAATTGGGTAAGTAAAGAATAAAGTCAGTTTCCTTGTGGCCTTGTTTATTTTCAAGGAAACAAACGAGCAAGCAGATGAAACAACAATGCTTTACTATATCAACCAATTTAACTTCTCGGTGAGTGATCATATTTATTAATATTATTTATAGGAATAATGATGATTTCTACTTGTGGAAATGGATCAACTTCTTCTGAATATAAGAGTTTTGAGACTTCAATTAAATATAATTTGAGAAAAATTGGAAGTGAAGTAAGCAAGTCTTTCTTGATTTTCCATTGTCGTATGTAACACTCCTAATCACTTTTGTGATACCTCCATCTCTTTCTTGGATGCAGTTTCAGCAAATTGTTTGAAGGAAATCAAATTTCTCTGATCTTCCTGTATGAGTAATGGCTTTCAGAATTCCATCATTGAGAAATGAAAATGCATAGATGAATAAGCAAATTCACTTTAAATATTCTACCAGACATGAAAAGATTGGAAACCTTAAGAAAAAATTATTCATGCTGCACATAATCCATTTTCCGACATCTCAACATTTCTATTAGTTTAGACTTAGCACTCAGTTTACCTGCAAAGACTCATCTTTGCCTTTTATAAAGGTATGTTCTGCTGATCATAGTTAAGAAGACCCTAATGGAATTTCAGGTCATTTGCTGTTTACATCCCTGAGACGTGATGGCTTGCAATGAAGAAAGAGTTTTGGCACTCCCAATCATGTAACCTTTCATGGATTGCAATTATCTTGACCAGAAAATTATCTATATTGATGCACTTTTCTTAGTCTTTTGGTTAGATTGAAATTCCCTTGATCAATTGTTAAAGTTTCTTACTTACAATGTCATATTTTTTTTCTGTTGAGCTACATTCCTCAATCAAACGATTAAAAGGAGATGCCAGTACCAACAACCATACCCATCCTTTTGGTGAGTGTGGTTTTAGCAGTTATTTATTTGATTGATAGCTAGGAGAAAAAAATCAATTGATTGAAGGGACTTCTTTAAAGCCCAGACTTAAAACAACTAAACCCAAGATTATTATGGCTGTAAGTAATGGAATATAAAATAGGAAAGAAGCTATTTTGCAACCAAAGGTAGAGAAGAATATCATCTATATGCAATAATTATCAAGATATTTCTTTAAGACATAATTCAGAGAATATTATTTTGTCCAGAATTTCGAAGGTCTGGCTCTGCCAATTCAATGAAAAGAAAATTAGTATGAGGAATAGATATTCAATATTCTGTCAGATTTCCACTGGCATCCCTTACAGTTTAAGGCTTCAGGGAGTCCTGCTTGTTACAAAGATTTTACCTTAGAATAATTACTTTCTTCAATGTGGGTTTCATTCACAGCATTTAAAAGTAGCAGTTAACATTATTTTGCTATGTTTTTCTACATCTTTCTTTACCTTCATCATATTGTTGGGTACCTGAATTTGAATATACAAATATCGCAATTAAAATATGTACAAATTCTCCCACCCTTTCATTAGTTTCTTACCAGGATAAGGAGAATTTATTTTAAGAAATGGCATGCAACAAAGTCAAGCACAATTTTTTACTAGATATCAGATAATAGTAGTAGCCCAAGAAAGCATTGCCTGAGTTATCACTTCTCTAGAATACTAAATATTAAAATTGTTTCTGAAAAAAATTGCTAAAATTTTAAGTGATATAAAAGTGTCATATGAATCAACAAAGAATACATTGGAGAAACCTCCAGGACATTTATTATACATATTCTTACCATTTAAAATGTTTTCCATTTGTATTTAGCAATTCAAAGTGATCAATCAAATGAAATAATCTGAGATCAAGTTGACATTGAAGGGAAAAGAAGGCTAACAAGCAAAACAATAATCCAGTGCCATTCAGTGGGCTCCAACTCATAACAGCTTTGTGTAAGATTTTGGAGATTATAAATAATAGATAAATAAATAAATAAATGTAGACAGCCTCATATTTCTCTTGGGAGGCTAATCATGGATTTGAATCCTTACCTTGTGGGGAGTATCCAACACCTAACTCACAAAATCACCAGGGTTTCTTGAAAATTGTGATTGAGGTGGCTCAAAGACAACTAACTGCCCCACCCAAATTAACTTTATAAAGAATAAATGAAACTTAAGAAATTAAAAAAAATAATTCAAGAGGGGAGGAGAAAAGAGGAATGTTTCTACTAAAATTATGACATATTGCAGTCAGACCAGAAGATTGAAAGTGAATATAAAAGTGCTTCTACTGAGCATATCCAATTTCAATTTACTTGAAACACTACCAGTCAAGATGGAACCAAGGAATGGAGATAAACTTTGTACATAGTCCGTGTGTCAGTACCTCATCCTGAGCACCCACTATAACAATGTGGCTACTTTTTAAGAGAAAGAGGGGGCTTTCTACTCCCATAAAGCATTAAAGCCTTAGAATGCCACAGGGGCAGCTCTAAGATAGAGAAACTACCGTTATGGAAAGCCAGGGGGAATTCACAGTGAGTCCACAGACATATAACCCTGAAATTTGGGAATAATAACACCCACAATATTACCTTTTATTGCTGAAGGATAGAAATCAAGAATTAGATGTTGTTGCAGTAAACAACAATGGAGATGTTCATATTTGATCTCTTCTGACTTCTGTGTTGCCATGAGGTAGGAGTGAGACATACAAAGCTCGATTCTTTGTTACCTGTTCTGACAACATCCATTCATATACTACGTCTGTACTAGGTTTCAACATTTGTTGCTATGGCCACATAAAACCAATAGACAATTCATGGTTCAGGTGGTTTATTAGGAAAGTAGGTAGGTTACCACAAGTCAGGTTACCACAATGGCACCCATTAAGGATACAATTACTAGGATACAGCAACACTGCTCCTCAGGCAATTCTCTAGCTGAGCCTCAGTCTCTCAATCATTGGTCCCTTCACCTTCTCCTCCATGGCCTAGGAAGCCAGACTGCTTGTCAGTCTGTCTCATAGTCTTGGACAAAATGAGGAGACGTTACCACACAGTCTCAGAACAGCTCCTCTGAATCTTGGAGGCACAGTCTCAGGTGCATCTGGTTTGGGTGGCCTCTGCAATTTTGGATAGACATCTTGGACATACTAGACCAAACGATCCTGTGATATGTCTCTGTGTCCCACAGAATATCTGTGTGTCTCTTAGATACTGAGCAATTACTTTGGTTTGTGTTTTAGCCAATCATACCCCAAGGAAAAAGAGAAATCATGCCTTACATCCAACCCGCTAGTATAAAAAGATGCCTCCAAGGGAGCAAAGGGTGGCTGGGTTCACACCCTTTCTACTACTTGTTTAAGTGTTAACTGGTTGGGAGCTAAAACCCATTCAGTTGCTCCAAGAGAGAAAGACCTGGAAATCTTGTCGCTTAAGTATTACAGCCTAGTAAAACTATGCAAGCGGTACTACTCTGACATATGTGACTATTATGTGTTGGAATTGACACAAGACACCGAGCAACCACCATGATATCTTTATTTTTGCATCACATGTGCTACTTTGTAATAACAAATTCATAAAGAGTAGAATTATGGTTCTATCTATATGCATGTGTGTGTGGGTCTATCTATCTATCTATCTATCTATCTATCTATCTATCATCATCATCATCATCATATCTTGTGCAATTTGCCTTCAGCTCATCATTTGAGTTGAAAGAAACATGTTAATTCATAATTTATTCACTGAACTAATTAATTATCCTTCCATTTTTGCATGATATGTTGATTAGCTGATTTCGGTGGCATGTTCATTTAGGAAGCCATAAAATTAGATAAGAGAAAGGACAGCACACCACTCATGATTCTCCAACAGGCCATATTGTATCATTTTAACTCAAAATCATATAACTAAATTAAATAAATATTGTTTCATTAATCTAATTGAATGACTGCTTTTATAATTACTTATACAGTAAAATAAATATTATGTAAAGTGAAGGATACATCTTTTTAAGAACCACATTTTCCTCTTCTGTCAAAATGTTTTTATAGATTAATTCTCTCTAAATTAACATTCATACAATATGAAAAGTTGTTTAGAGATATGCTGCACAAAAGCAGTGACTCTTTTTTATCTTTCTCTCTCTTCCTTTCTGTCTTTCTTTTGTGGTTTTAGAGTTCAGAGCATCTACTCTTATTCTATGTAGTTTCAAGGAAATAACTAAGTTCCTCTTACTTCTTTACATGAAAAATATCAAGTGAAGTTCTCATGTTATATAAATGAATAATACGATTACTACTGAGGAGTGGGGAATTATCTACCAGTGGATTGCTGAGAAACTTGACGATGGCCTATGGCAACCAGGGAGAAGTTCAGGAGTAGCACGATGGGGAATTACTGTCCACCAATTTGTTGTCAAATGCATTGATGTGAGGTCCCAAATGACTCAGAAACTACTTGTTTCAATGACAAGACCAACAACATGCTCATTTCATATTACCAAGGGACTTTAGTATGCAAACTATATTCCTCTTCTGTCAGCTGCTCAGAAACCTGGAAAGAGAAATCAACATTTCAATCTCAGTTGTTCAACACTCATTGTTGTTTATGTAGCATCCTGGCCAGTATATATTTGGGGAGGGGGAAAAGTGTAATTTCCCTGGTTTAAGATATTGTTTCATATATGAAGGACTTTGCTTAGAACCTTAAAAAGTTGTGATTACATAGTGTATTTAGAGAAATTACTAGGAAATTTTCTCTGTGATTACATATTGTATTTAGAGAAATTACTTAAATAATGCTAAAATGTGCTCTGCCTACACATTTTTAAAATTATAATGATCACATGTCTTGTGGTAGTTGCATAGTCTATTGTCAATTTGAGATGTAAGAGTGAAGGGCCAGTGGTGGAAGTTAGCTTGTCAATCATGTCTCAGCTTGATGGCTTCATTTGGAGGTGCGAAGGAGATAAATGCTTGCTGGAGGTGCACACACATTCCCTCCCTGAGAGACAGGAAATGCCTAAGGGAGCTTCACTGATGCAGCCCAAGCATGGAAGCTGGAGGAGATATGAGGAGCACCCTGTCAGTGCTGAGGTTCTTCTGCCACTGAAACCACAGAGTTTCTGCCCACTGGTCTTTGATCTTCCTGCATTTGGTTCCATTTCATGTACTTTGTGAGTTTGAAGAGACTTTATAGATTGGTATTAGACATATGCACTAATATTGGACTTATGGACTTGATCTGGACTGTTTTGGGATATTTTTAAAATATTCAATTGCTCTTGTATATAAAGTTCTTTCTTATACACATATGAGTGTCACTATAAATTTGTTTCTCTAGTCTACTCAGACTAACACAATTCCAATATAAATTTCATTAGAAATTTTGAAGCCTATCTGAAAGTGAACTTGGGTGGTATATTTATCGGCTCTCAAGAGAAAGATGAAGCGTTATACTCTGGCAGAGATCTACATGATTAATTTTAACCTGTCCTACAGGATCACTATGGGTTGTAATCAATTTGATGGCAGTAAGTTTGATTTTTAGTTCTTAAGACAATATTGATATAAATGTTTATAGAACCTATCATTCATTTTCTTTCCATATATTGGTAATGTATCCATAAAATCTCCTATTTTTCACTGGCTACCTATATCTTGTCATTGTACTTTTGACTTAAGTACTAATTTAATTTTGTCTGGAATCTCTGTAGCTGTATTAGGTTGAGTTCTCTAGAGGAGCAACCAGGTAGATGATTGTGAGTCAGTCGCAGGCAAGAAACTACAAAGCCTTTGGCTTAGGCCTGTCATTTTCTGAGAGGTAGACAGAGTAAGACCGTGAGCAAGTAGTACATGCTGGAGGGACTCTGCGGAGAGGCTGCTCAGTTGCACAAGGGTGCCTGAATAAGGAGCCCCTAGGCCAGCCCAGGACAGTGTTTATGCAGAGACAAACTGTGAATGGGCTTGTGAATAACCCTGATGATGAACACTTGAAGGGGAACCTTAAAGAGAGGCTAGACACCAAAAATGACTCACTCAAGTAGGAGACCATGAAGAGAATTCTAGTTATTATTGCCCTTGGAAAGAATGCATAAACCCTGATATCTGCTGTGGTAATGAACAACGTGACCTGTAAGAAGGCAGAGGTGAAGAAGTTTGTCTATGTGTGTCTGTTGGGCTACTTGTGGGTATAGCAAAACTTGGTCCTGCAGTCCATTGTGTGTTAAAGGGCCCCAACCAGCTGATTTGGGCCAGTACCCTCCGTGTCCTCTAGCATCCATGTGCTCATCGTATGCTCATCACGATGCTGTCTAGCAAAGATACTGCCTTGTCCATATCACCCTATGTATTAAAAGCAGTTGTTCATGTAATGCCTAAGCTACAATTTAGATTCTGACCAGAAGGATCAGCCAACAGAAGTCATTGAGAAGCTTCTGGTGGGCAAAACCATGACGGTGGCCTGCAATGTGGTAATTACCTTTGAGGGATTCAATCTCCTTCATAAGAAACTGTGCGACTTGCTCAGCAATGTGGAAGAGTGGGGTCAGTTTGTCCTTATTAGCATGCGCACCCAGTTCCTGAATGCCATGCAGAACCAATCCCTGCTAGGAGAACCCTGAGAAAGTCATGGCTGAGAGGATGATGAGCGAGAGGATCTGGGTTCTGAGGAGTTTGCACCCACAGTGCTGCTCACCTGCAAGTGCAATGGCATGGACTCCGACCACCGGCTGCTGCTGCGCCGCATAAAGTCCCTGCCACAGAGCGAGCGGCACTGCTCCTGAGGTCAGGACACTGTGGCAGCTCTATTTCCAACTGGTACCCAAGGTGGAGGTGGACATCATAACCAAGGTACTTGAGCCATGCTGCGCAGCCACAGTGAGGCTCCAGAATGAGGCCACTAGCAAGTGCTGGGGGGTATTTGAACCTTACCTGAACAGCGTCTACATCAGACCCCTCCCAGATGTATATCCTGATGCTGGAAGTGATTGGCCAATATGATCAATGTCCCTATTGCCCACCAGGAATTCCAGACCTACATACACAGCATGGACAAAGATTTTTCAGATGGCCATGATCCAGACCTTTGACAGGTGTTCAAGTAACACCAGTTTCAGTGGGCTGGTGCTGCTGCTGTCCAACCATGAGGAGCCTGTGGTTGTAGCATCAGTGGTCATCATTAGATGCAGCTAGTTCCATGTGGGAAATCTTCAAACACTTGTAAAAACTCACAGGCAGCATCCAGAAGCCGATGGCCCAAGCCAGCATCCCGTGGCTAATCATATGAGCAAGTCCCCAGGATTGCACAAGATGTCCTGAGAAAAAATGGTCAAGTCCTTCACAGCAGAGGAGGATATTGTCAATTAGCAGATCATACATGTGACAGCCATCTTAGTAACTCTAAACAGACTGGGATCACTTTCTGTTGGGCTCCCTGCCCCACCTGCTCAAGGCCAAGGCCACAGGCCACTACTAGCTCCCAAACTGGCCAAAGGAAGCCTTGGATCCATCTGTGTGCACCATGAAGGTTCCTGAGTGGATCAAGTGCTCAGAGCTGGAGACAAGAAAGGAAGAGAGGGGTTTGGAGGGGGAGTCAGGCCCTATGGACTCTGAGTAGTGCACAGTGTCAGTGAGTAAGAGCAGCAGTGTGAGCAGCTCTGATGAGGCCAGCAGTGAATCTGATGTTGAAGATGAGAATGAGAACACAGAGAGAAGCACTGACAGGGAGCAGAGCGAGGAAGAATGTCAAAAGAAAAAGCGTAAAATACCTTCAAGCTGCAAAAGTACCCCTGAAGCCAAGGAGTGTTACCCACTTGACCTAGAGCACTTCACCTCTCCCATTGTCCAGACTGTGCCTTTCCCCACAATTGTGTCCACAAGGCTGGTTTCTCATCTGATTTTCACGGACAACTCTCTGTTGATTTTACTCTGCAAACTCCACCAATGTCCTACATGTGGGTTTCTGCAAACTAGCTGTTGGCATCAGCATCCAAGAGTGTCCAGGAAAGGCCTTGCATAGGGTGGAAGAGGGGGCTTCTGGACAGACTTGGTCTTTCTCTGGGTGTTGATGCCCATCCCATGCTAGGCCTGGGATCGGAGTGGCAGTAGGGTGGGAACAGAGATCGTTTCTATATAATTCTTAACCTGGTAGACTAAATTACACTAGGAACCAAGCAACCACATATCAGGATCAAAGGTGCTAAGGGAGAAATAGGGGCCCAGCTTTACATAGGACTGCCCTGAAATACAGCTGATGACACCTGTGTTCATGAGGGAAGATGAGTTTCAGAAATGGGGGAGGAGAGAGGAGAAGGGAGAATGTTTATGTTTCTGGATGATGCTAGGGACAATCTCCAGGTACCAGGAAGCCATGGATGGAAAATTTACTCTAGTATTGGTAGGGGGGATGGGGACACACTGGGTTTGAGACCTATAAGATGGTAATGTCTCCCTGCTGAAAATTAAGTCTGCAGTCTCTGTGCCTGCCTGGAACCACTGTGCACTCTCTGGCACCTGGAGAACCCAATGCTGTTGTACAGGGCATTTCCTTTTGTGATTCCACTCAGGGGGCCAACTCCTACTGTGCACCTAAGCCCGGTAGTTCTGTGTCTCCATTTAGCCACCAGTGAGGGAGCTGTTGACACCTGTATTGATGAGCATGAGTGAGTTCAAGAAGGAGCAGGGAAAACTGACAGGCACCAATGGGATCACAGAGAAGCTCACACTGCAGGAAACCTGTCACAGTGACCACTTTGTTATGCAGAAAATGACTTCCACCGCAGTCCTGTGGGACAGTTGAGAAATACAGGTTTGCAGGGAGGACATTGAGCAGTGGGAATCTCATCCTATTGATCCTGGATTTTCAGCACTCTGGAGCTACAGAACTGATTATTAACAGAAAGTACATGGTCATCAACACCACGCCAGTAAAAGATGTGGTATCTGTGACTCTTAAATACCATGACTTCCTCCAAGGCCGCAGCTTGCCTTTCCCCCATGATAGCTGGTCTTCTGGATTGTCAGTTCCTCCTTCTCTCTCACTGTCATTCTCCTCTGGTCATATAGCAACCAGGGGGACCTTTTACCCTGTTCCTTACCAGGTTATACCTCATTCACACACCCCCCCCCCAACTACATGAGTTTCTTAATTGTCTTGGTAGAATGAGACCACAGCTGCCCTTCCCAACATTCAGGAGCTATTTGTGTAGCAGAGTCTTAATAAAAATGTCTCCTCCCTATAAGAGAAAGAGAGAAGCATAATCAGAGATACATGTATGTATTTAAAGTGACCAGATTTTAAGTGGTATCCCATTGACTGGGGGGAGGGGGGTTATTGATAAAAATTTGGTCTACATGGGGCAATAAAAATGTTCATAGAATATAAAAATAGTATTGTTATAGATTTATTTAATTTGAAAATGCCACAGGACGTGGGACAAATTGTTACAAAGTGGGATGTCTGGTCACCTTAATGTGTATGTATATAAAATATATTTATATCAAGAAATGGCATACACAGTTGTAAAACTGGGCAAGTGAAGTTTTGTTTCAGTCCATAGGTCAGATGTGGCTCATGTAGCCACCGAAACTATTGAGCAGTGTGTAAATCTGGGTACATCAGAGAAGCAAATCCACAGAAATCCATATTTTGAGAGAGTTGTATATAAAGGGTAAGTGCACATGAAGAAAACATCCCAAGCCAATGTTTTCCAAACCCAAGAGTCCATCATTAGCCCATATGTCCACAGAGTCTTCCTCCATCTCACAAGACACACACAATGATGCCAACAGCAGGAGGAAAGCTGAATCATTGAGTGTGCAGGCATCTCACCACTGGCAGGGGTCTCCACACAGCTGCTCCAGCAGTCAGGGCTGCACCTGGGTATGTGGCTTCTCCTTAGAGATGTCTTACAGGAAATGAGCCTTCTCAGCTGAAGCAGAGAACTGGTTGAGGTAACTGCGCCCTGGTCCTACCATCACAAAGGAAGAGACCAGAGAACTGGGAAGGCAAGACTTACTGAGTCATTTATCCCCCACCCTTCATTAACCCCACATGAGTGTATCATCCAGGATGGTGTAACAATCCTTACCTATCTCAGACAGCAGGAGTTGAAGCGGGAGGCCACAGGATTATGGAAGCAGAGCTGGATGTATCTGAGGGTGGAAACCCACTGATGGCTCCTGGGACTGGCATACGTGACAGGAGGTCAGAGTCTCTCTTACACAACAGCTCCTGCCCACCCCCCCCTCAAACTTAAGCTCCACCCCTACCTTCAACATCCATCACAGCCACCATCTGAATCGCTGACCCTCATATGATTTCCTTTTGTTCTCAAAACTAAATTCAACTGTGTTCATTCCATATAATAATCATCAAGTATAAGAAAGAGATAATATCACTATTCCCATACAAAAATAATTTTTTAATCAATTGATTTTTTTAAAAACAGTGTGTGTGTCTATGCCCACACATGAACATAAGTGTGTGTAATTTTGGTTCTCTAAAATTTGCAGTAACAAATTATCACAAATATAGTAGCAGGAACAACAACAAAAAAGTATTTGTTGAAATATATGGTAGCTAAAAGGCTATCAGGCAGGCCTCGTGAGGTAGTGGTAATGCATTGCGCTACTAATCTGATAGTTAGCAGGTTAAGCCTTCAGACACCCTGTGGAAGATGAGACTTTCTGCTCATGTAAAGAGTTACTGTCCTTAGACCAGAGCATGTACACTGATACAGAAAAGAACTCTCAACACCCAGAATCCAGGACAGATAAACCCCTCAGGACAATAGAGTAGCGACACCATTAGGATAGGAGCAAGGTAAGGGGAGAAAGTGGAAAAAGAGGTAACCATCACAATGATTGATGTACAACATCCCACCCCATCCCACTGTCCCCACCAGGGGCCCAAGCAACAGAAACATGGGAGAAAGAAGAAAACAGATGGTGTAAAACATTAAAATAAAAATAATTTGGGCTGATCCCTGGTAGCTTAGTGGCTGAGTGCAGGACTGAGTCCCACTGGCTTGGTTCAAATCCAGCAGCAGCTCTCCAGGAGCAAGGCTGGGCCTCCCACTACCAACAGAGGGCAGTGATTTACCCTCCCCCAAATAATAATTTATACGTTTTCAAGGGATCACAAGGGTGGGAGAGTGGGGGAAGGAGGAAAAAAATAGATGACACCAAGGACTCAAGTAGAAAACATTTTGGAAATGATGATGGCAACATATGTAAAAATGTGCTAGATAAAATTGTTGTTTGGAATGTTATAAGAGTTGCAGGAATCCCCAAGAAAATGATTTTTTTAAAAGAGTTACTGTTTTGAAAACCCACAGGGAAAGTTCTACTGTGTCTTACGAAGTAGCTAAGGGTCAAAATTAACTCAATAGGCCTAAGTTTGGCTTAGTTTTAAAAGGGTATCAGGGTGTCTGCTGGGCTGTGCTTTTTTTTTTTTTTTAAGACAATAGTCTGTAGTCTTTCTTGTCTATTCCTAGGGTTTGGATGTTGATATTCTTGGTTTATAGAAACAATACTCCAGTCTCTACCTCTATTATGACATGATAATCTCCTTATCTATGCCTATGTTCAAATCTTCTTTTTCGTATACCCATCATGGCACTGCAATTCACCCTAACTTGGTATGATTCATTTTAACTTGATTGCATATGGAACGGCTACTTCCAAACAAGGTCCTATTGACAGTTTCCAATTTGATGGGAATTTTTACTGGACATCACTCAACCCAGTATATATAGGATGGTGTTTGACAGGTTTGATATAAAACTAATAAACTGTATGAATTGAAATATAACTTTAGCAAGTCTGGGAATTTACTCTATGGTAAATTTTAAAAAGAAAGAAGGAAAGGAGAAAAGCCCATGAAGATCACTTGCACATTTAACCGAGAACTCCTAGAGCAACTTGTGTAGTGGAAATCACCACATGATATGAAAGGCATGCTATCCATATTTTTGTCACCCATCTAAAATTGTTCCGTCAGTGATAAAGGATATGAGTTTGAGAGAGGGTACAGAATGTATTAAAAAAAAGAAGAACATAAGTTAAGTATTTTCTGGCTCAAATTTCTATGAACCTATTTGCACATGTCACTAAATAGTAAGCTATTCTTCAATGGAAAGCAAGATTAATTTCTTCAAGTAAAGGAGAAATATTTGCAGATTGATTTCTTCACATTTCAACCCTAATTATAAGTCTTTTTCATGTATTAGAATGGCTTTTATCTATGAAGCAATTGTAAACAATTGGTAATGAAAAAAATTTAAAAGAGGACTTTTGAATCTATTACACAACTCACTAATATTTCCATGTCTAATTTTCTTCAAAGTTGTACATTTCATTTTTGTGCTTCAAAGCAAAAAATGTTGACCTCTATCTAATAGCAGTTACTTTGTATTGTGGTTTCTCTTTCACATCATCCAAAACTTTTGTAAGATTTCAGCTAAAGACCATTAATAACTAAATCTGCTTTCTTCAGTAGATGCTCTAGAAATGAATGAATAAGGAATTGATGCTCCCGATGAGTAGTTTCAAATTAGGATCTTCTGGTCTCAGGAGACTTCTGTGTAGTATGACATTGTAAATGCAATGCTTAGGTCTCTTGGAAGATATGTTCTCATTTAAAAACAATCTTTTAAAAAATGATTTTAGATTTGTTGCAAAACTGTGAGACCTGGAGAGAGCTCCCGACACTTATCTCCTTTATTACCAACAGTTTACCTCAATATAGTGCATGATTGAACCAATACTGACACATTATTATAATAAAAATCATTTTTTCACTTTCTTTGTTTTTTATCAAATATCCCATTTCTGTCCCAGATTCTCATCTAGGTAGGGCATGATTAAATTTAGAGGTCTTATCTGTTCTTGGCTGTGAGTTTAATGATCTTGAGAGTTTTGAGGCGAGCTGGTCATAAATCTTGTAAAATGTCCCTCCATTGGCATCGCATGATGTTTTTTCTCAAAATTAGCCTGAGACTATTTCCCACTGAGAGAAAGACTTAACAAAGCTCTGTTGCTGTTCCATCAAGTCAGATCACAGCTCTGTGATAGCAATGCGACTTATTGCTGCTGATGCTGACCCTGATCATCTCTAGGAAAGAGTGCGTGTCAGGTTTCACTTCTTTAAAGTTATTTTCCCCCCTCGTTTTCACCCTATTTTTTGGGGGAGAAATTCACTGTTCACAGGCCAGTAAAGAGTGTGAAGCTCTATTTCACCTTCTTGAGAGCAGAGTATTTCCCTAAACTATTTGGAATATTTCTGGATGGAGATATGTCCAAAGCCAATAATTTATTAATATTAATATACTTCAAAGGATATTTGTCCTACACTTTGAGCTACAACTCAGCAGTACTTGTTGGATAGCTCGAATTGTTATGATTTTGCCCTGCACAGCTCTTGCGGGTGGTTCTTGTGTTCCTTCTAGCATGGTCCCAGCAATGACTGAGCTGTGTCCTTCCTGATTTCTTGGCACAGCAAGATGCCTCAGGCCTATCTAGTGTATTTACTTTCCAAGATGGACAATCAGCGATTCATCTAGGGAACTTTAGTTTCTTCTGTGGGAAATTGGTTACAGAGACCCCGTTCTGAGTCTTAGGGTGCTGTTTCTATAGACTTTCTCAGATGAGAGATTGAAGAAATACATGTGATCTCAGGTAATGTAACGGGTTACTCTTTCACTGCTCAATCACAAAGGCAGCAGTTCCCTGGGGGAAAGATGAGATTTTCTAATTGTGGTAGAAAGAAAAGAACCTCAGAAACCTAAGAAGGAAGGTTTACTATGTCCTGTAGAATTTCTGTGAACCAGAATTAATGGCAGTGAGTTTGCTACTACTGGAGATTAGAGATAAAGGAAACATGTGTATGTTAAACATGTGTAGTAATATTCTGATAAATATTTATGTATGTGATTATCTTCATCAATACTAAGTAAACATAAATTTATATTGATATCTGTGATTTAATCCATTTTCAGAAGGATTATTGTAGCTTTCTCTGTCCTCCTTACTTATATATAACTTGCCAGATCAGCAATGGAAACCTGTCTCCCATTATTCACCATATATCTACTAAGTTGTTCAGTAACAGTATGCAAAATGACAATATTCAAAATTGTTATTCCATTTTACATTTAGATAAAATTTTGTCAACTAGTATAGAGTGGTTAGGTGTATCTCCATTTATCTTTAATCTTATTAACTCCTCTCATTTTTACGGTAGTTTGGGTAAGAATAATTTCCTTCCATTTCTGTTAGTGAAGTTGTTTGCTACATTTACAACACAATTTTTTATCATGATCCATCATATTCTTTCATTCTGAACTGCAAATTATTCTGAGACACTTGAAAACTATATAGTGTCATATGTCACCATTCTAATTCTGTATAGAATATTGTTACCATGCTAAATACCTCATGTACTTCATTTATTAACCCTTGTCTCTAAAACTCTAGATACACCAACATATTATCTTAATAGTCTTGACTTTCCATACTGTAATAAAATTCCAATCATACTGTGTGCAAACTTTGTACTCTGGTTTCCTTCACTTAATATGTGCATTAAAATTATCCATGTCTTTTTGTGATAGCTCATTTGCTTTTATCACTGAATAATTTCCTACCATATAAATATATCAAATTTCATTTATCTATTCACCTATTGAAAAATATTGATTTCTTTCAGGTTGATGATTATAGGTGGAGTTCCAATAAATATCTACTTTACATTTTTTGTGTGTGAATTTAACTATTCAAATCAATTGGATAAGCATCCGAGAATGGAATTGCTGCATCAAATGTTAAACTATGTTATTTTTGCAAAACTCTGCCTAAAATCTAACTGAACATCTTGCTATCAAGTGAATTTCAACTCATAGCAGCTATCATAAGAAAAATAAAAAGTTAAACTGGTCCATAATTTTCCAAAGCAACCTACTTCTTTCTTCAATTGAAAATATGTTTGGCTCTAACGGCCAACATTTCAGATAGCTGTCAAGTTCATAAAGGGGTTCTAAAGTCATCTTAAGTGCCTGTACCATTTTAAATTCCCACCAATGAAAGAAAATAGCTGTTATTTTACAGCCTCAACAGAAACCCGATCATTTATATTGCAGATTAGTTTTTATTTTAGTTTAATTATTCTAGCAGGTATGTAGGGCTTTGGGGATGTTGCTTTAATCTGCTGTGCCTTAATGGAATGACAGCTTCTTTTGATATATTTATGTCAAATATTTAATAAAGCATCTTTCAGAATTTAGCCCATAATTCAATATAATCACTTTTTAAAATATATCTCAAATATTCTTTTAAACATTTTGCTATCACTTCATCATATATACTTTGCAAAAGTCTCTTCTGGTGTATGAGTTATCTTTAAATGTTACTAATGGTATTTTACAAAGTAGATGTTCTTACTTTCAACAAAGTCCAACTTAACAATTACCATTATTATTATTATTTTTATTTTATTGTACCTAAAATCTTATCACTACATTAAGATGAGATAGATTTTCTAATATGTTTTATTCTGAAGGTTGTTTTATGTATAGGTATGTTATAAGTGTTGAAGATTTTGGTTTTATGTTCTTGAAAATGTTTGACTGCAGTTACTTTGTAATATCTTAATTTGATTTTTAGATTAGTATAATTCTGTTCTCATGTAATTAATTAGGAAGCCTCTTCTCTACTTTTGTTTTCTTGAAAAAATTGATTTGAAGAAACAGTGAACTCACCTAAATTTATTGGTTTCTGTTTTGAGGTTTATTATTTCATTCAAGCTTTACTCTCATCAATAGAGTATTACTTTAGTTATCTGATTTTCCTTATATAAATGTAATGATTTATAACTTTAAAAGCATTTTTCAAACTAATTTGAATTATCAAATGCACGGACATAGAGTTGTTTAGAATATCCTTTATCATTCTCTACTGTTCATGAGAAAAGAAATCTTGGACCTTCCTTGATTTCTCATATTGATAATTTGCATATTCTCTTTTTCCTTGGTAACTGGCTAAAGTGTTCCTAATTATATTCATTTCAAAAATACTCAATGAAATGTTTCCAAGAGCCTTAATCCTGATCATATCCCCCTCCTTTATCATTGAGCAGAATTATTTACATTTCTTGTTCTTAAATTAAAGGCTTGTAAGATTTTCTGGTGGTGCAAGAGTTAAACACATTGATGCTCACCCAACGATTCCACAAGAGAAAGATCTGGAGATCTTTTCTATAAAATATTACAATCATGGAAACATCACAGAGGCAGTTCTACTCTGTCAAAAAGGAAGGCTATGTGTTAGAATCAAATCTTTTTCATCCAAAGTCAACAAAGAAATAGAAATACCTTCAATCTGATTCAGGGTACAAGTCAAATAGCTTGCTGTTTTTCTATGGCTAGGTAAAAACAATACTTACAATGTGAATGGTCCCCAAATAAAGCAAAATCAAAGGAGAGTAGTATTTTATGATACAATTCTTATAATAGTTCAAATTTTAATATTTATATATAAAATGTGGTTGGAATGCTGTCATTTTTCTTTGTTACATATGATGTGTGCCTACTCCCCTACTGCAACAGCAGAGGTCACTAATTGCTTCAGAACCCATATGGCCTGTAAAAATTAAAAACAAAACACAACAACATCATTGCTATTCCCCCTGAAGAGTTTGCAGATCTCAGTTGAGTTTAGGATTTGGATGCAACATTTGCGATAGGACAAACTTCACTGAAGTGCACTGGGGTCTCAAAGAGGGAAACAAAAATTGTGTTGTGTAAGTTTTAGGGAAGTTGAATGTTTATTATGTATGCAAATAACACAATCTTTCCAAAATTATGATCATAATATGTCTGTTTCTACTACTAACAATTTACTTCTAGATCAATTCATTGCATATTTCCTTTGGATTTTCATTACTTTTACAGTTAGCCATTATGACTTCAGGATGAACCCAGGTCGCACTGTGTATTAAGAAACGGGCGAGCTCATTACAGCCATCGCTACTCCACTAGCCACTCCACGTAAGAAACATGAGGCTATCTGCCACTCTGCTCCATTAATGATTGGCAATCTGAAGAACTTTATATAAGCTTGCTATGAGTCAGGGCTGACAAATAGCCATGGGTTTAATTTTATGATAGTTATTATGGTTATGCAGCTCTTATTTTTATGATTACTGAAATTTTTCTTGTCTTCATTACTATCATTTATTACTTGTATTTGAGGGATACATTTGGTGGATGTAGGATTTTGGGGTCACAGCAATTTTTTTCCTTCAGAATTTTATATGTCACTTCATTGTCTCCTTACAGCAAAAGTGTCTGAGGCTAAATCTGAGTTTATTCTTATAAATTTTCTTTATAGTCGATTGTTTTCTTTTTCTGTAGCTGTCTTTGGATCCTCTCTTTTGTGTGTGAAATTGGGGGAGTTGACCATATTTGATGATATCTTTCTGCTTATGTCTAGCCTATTTGAAGTTCTTTCAGCTTCTTACCCCCATCCCACCCCCATTGTTGAAGGTGAGGAAATTTTGTTTCATGATTTCTTGTACATGTAGGTTTTGTTTGTTTATTTCTTTTTGCTCTGGGTTTCCAAGAAGATGTGAGTTCTCTTTAGAGTGTCCTACATCATTCTCAGGCTTCGTGAGAACTACTTTGTTTTTGTCATTTGTTTGTTTACTTGAATTTTTTTTTGCTATTTGTTTCTCTCATTGATTGTATCAGAGTGAGTGTCATTGAACTCACTGATTGGATTTGCTTTCTTAACATTCGACTCCTCAGGTCTTTTACTAATTTTGTTATCTTATTGTTTATTTCTGGGATTTCTTTTGCTTTTAGATTTTTAGTTTTGCAACTTCTTGTATTTTTCCCCATAAACATTCCCCATATCTCTTGAAGGGACCTAAATGTCATTCTTCTAAATTTTGAGTTTTGTTTTTGTTTTTAAGTACTTTTATTGAATGCACTTACATTTCTTATCACAATCCATGCATTCCTCTAATGTGTCAAGCACATCTGCACATATGCTGCCATCATCATTTTCAAAGCATTATATTTCTAATTGAACCCCTGATATTGGCTCCCCTTTTTCGCTTCTCTTTCCCCCTCCCCTCCCTCACAAATCCTTAATAGGCTAGAGATTATTATTTTCATATCTTATATCATCCTTTGTCACCCCTTACTCACTTTTCCATTATTTGTCGCCCTGGGAGGGAATTCTAGCTTTCTGCTTGTGATTGGTTCCCTCTTCCCATGCCCCTCCCGCCCCTATCCTCCTAGTTTCTCTACTCTTCTGGTTGGCTCTGAGGGGTATATCTATCCTGGATTCCCTGTGTTGCGGGCTCTTATCTGTAGCAGCATGCATGCTCTGGTATAATCTGATTTGTAAGGTATAATTGATTCATTAGAGTGGAGTAAAGGAAGCACCAAAGAACTAGAAGAAAACTGGTTGCTTCATTGGTGCCATACTGCAGCCTGAGTAGCTCATATCCTCCCTGCGACCTTTCTGTGAGGGGATGTCCAATTGTCTAGAGATGGGCATTGAGTCTCCACTCCTCTCTACTACTCCCATTCACCTTGGGGATGGTTTTATTTTGTTTTAGATGCTTGACACCTGATCCCATTGACACATCATGATCACACAGGCTGGTGTGCTTCTTCCATGTGGACTTTGTTGCTTCTGAGCTAAATGGCCACTTGTTTATCTCCAAGCCCTTAAGACCCCAGACTCTATATCTTTAATAGCCAGGCACCATCAGCTTTCTTCACCATATTTTCCCCATGCCCCCATTTTGTCTTCAGCAACCATGAAGGGAAGGTAACATCACAGAATTCTGGATTGTTAGATAGAGTGTTATTGTGTCAAGGGAGTACTTAATTTGAGGCCCAATGTCCATCTGCAACCTTAGTTTTAGAACCTATTTTTCAGCTATTCTACTGGTTTGGGTGATTTCTGGTTGTTGTTTTTTGTTTGTTTGTTTTCCTAATTTATTCTTCATTTACTTTCATTGACTCCTGTTTCCTTGGCATCATGATAGTAATGTGTGAATTGCTGGGTTGTGTAGGAGTAGTGGATTCTAAGTAGTTAGGAATAGTGATGTGGAGAGTTTCATAGGAACAGAGAACATATGATGATGCAAAGGCAAAAAGGGGAGAGATCTAAGTAAGTAGGGAAGAAGAAGAAATAAAATGAAATGAATGATCGTAATAAGAAGTGGCCATGTGGACATACAAATGAAAATATGTATGTGTTGGGTAGGTTTGTTATGCCAACATGGCCACAGAAGATTGGTGGGTCTGTTGTGACAGCATGGCCAATGAACACACAGGATGAATTCATGGGCAGAGATAGGAAGGGCTCAGTGAGTCCTGTCCTCTTTTTTGTTTTTGGATCTTCAGACCAACTAGCTGGTTTGTTTTGTCCTGTGCCTCGACCTCCAAGCAACGCTACCCAGGGGATACCTAATCGTGGACTGTGGAGCTGTTAGTTGAGGTTTCTTCAAGCCCTGCTTCACCATGCTCCTGAGATATACATCTCTTGAGCTGGGGACTGTCGGATTCTGTCATCTGACTGACTGTTGGCGACCTGCTTTGCTGTTTGCTGCCTGTGACCAGATAGTCTGAATTGCTCTACAGAGGACTACTCAGCAGCCCTCAAGACTTGACAGACTGCTGGTCTTCTAGCTGTCTCACGCAAGTGAGTTGCACCGAGAAATTTGTACTGTTTTATAGATAGTTAATTGTCTCTTTCTTATCTTATATACCCTTCTCTATATATAAATATATAAAGAGAATTACTAGTGTCCTGGTTTTACTTCTCTAGAGAACTCTGTCACAATGTATATTAAAAGGAATAATCAGAATTGATAGGTTTCATGGAAATAAATTTCATGAAGAAAAAGAGCAAAGATATAGTGAATAATGTAGGAGAAAACATAAGAAAATATCTACAAGAAGATTATCTATTTCACACACATTTATATATATAAGTAAATATATGTATGTGAATGTATATGTGTATATACACTTATACAGGTATGTATACACATAATTGTATTCACAAATAAATCATATATAACACACACATACAAATGTATATGTGTCATAAAATATAATTAATGAAGAAAAAGAGAGACAAAGAAGAAAATGAAGATGGGGAAGACATTAATAACGATAGAAATAGACACAGAGGACCAAAAATGTTCATGTTCAGACAAGAGGAGAGAAGAAAGACTGGCTGAGGTTTGGGTGTGGGTGCTGGAGTTCTGTTGCTATGGCAGCCTGAATGTGGGTGGGTTTGGACACTGAGAGGAAATATATGAAGGGGCTGAGGGGAAGGTCTTATTGGGTGGGTGTAGCTGAGTCGCTAAGATTACTTGTTTTAGTCTTGTAAGTAGGGATGTATCTTATCAGGAGGGTGTGGTCAAACCAGAATAGGAAATGAAAGAGAATTAGAAAACAATGAAAATCTCATAATAAAACAAAAGTACAAAACCCGAAATAAAAATAAAGAAGGAAGGAAAAAATCCACTGTGGGGATTCCTGCTCCATTGGTAGTGTTACTGTGTGTATGAGTGCCCCAAGGGAGGAGAGAAATACTGTGTGTGTGTGTGTGTGTGTGTGTGTGTGTGTGTGTGTGTGTGTGTGAGAGAGAGAGAGAGAGAGAGAGAGAGAGAGAGAGAGAGAGAGAGAGAGAATGGGGGCGGTGAACGTACTCCAGAGACACAGCAGGAAAGAAGTTACACAGTGAAAAGTATAGCTTTGGGTACTGAGAATATCTGCACCATGCTCCTAGGTAGGGTTCATGCAAGATCCCTAGGGATCCCAGAGAAAAGGGCTTTGACTGCCTGGGTTGTCTTAATTGCTGAGAAGAGTGACTGTGCCAGGGAAGAGGGGGAGCATGGAAGTTCCAGCTTGTGACTCTACTCAATAGTAAAGGGGAATCTGTCGTCAGGCACTGTTGCTCTTCCACTTGAAGGAACATTGGATTATTTAGCTTTGGAGGTTGCTTTTCACACTGCCTTGAAGTGCAGGACAATCTTTTTAGTGGAACCTCTCTGACTGTTGCTGAGATTTTCCCAGGCTCGTTATCTGACAGACATATTCCCTCATCTCTTGATTTAAAGAAGCAAATACACACCTATATTGAGCTTCCTTTTGACCAAGGCTGCACTTGTGAAAAAGCAGGGCATTTGGATGAAATTGATTAAAAGTGACTATTGGAATATTAGTTTCAAGTGGTATTTGTCTCTGGAACTCACTATAGAATCAACCTACAATTGTCTATCTTGGGTGTCATCTCAAGTCTTTTCCAACTAATTTAATATTCAGAGGGAATATATACTCCTTATTACAAGCATTCTGACATGGATCAGAGTTTTCACATGCTGTACCTGCTTCTAAGAGTCCTGGTAACAGAATAGTTATGCCTTGGGCTGCTAACTGCAAAGTGAGTAGTTCAAAGCCACAAGCTGCTCCTCAAGAAAAAGATGAGGCCATCTAATCTAAAGAGTTAT
Source organism: Nesogale talazaci (assembly GCA_004026705.1). Classification (NCBI taxonomy): domain Eukaryota; kingdom Metazoa; phylum Chordata; class Mammalia; order Afrosoricida; family Tenrecidae; genus Nesogale; species Nesogale talazaci. The sequence continues at coordinate 76,169 of PVJH01005484.1, forward strand.
ATATTCTGAAGTGCACAGAGACTTTCTTACCCTCCCCTGTAGGACAGCTATGATTTGGAATTGGCCCTATAGCTGTGAGTTTGGTTTTGATTGTGTTATGTACTTTTGGTTTCCTTAATAATTCTTCATAAAATTATCTACTAATTTTAAGAGAAAATCATACCTCTTGAAAAACAATAATAATGGGGGAATGTATAAGTACTGTTTCACTGTTCCCCTATGTAAGATAAGGATCTCCTATCTACTGTACTCATTGTTATCTTCTAGTTCTTGCTGCCTTGCACTAAGTGGATTTAGGGCTCAGAGAACCAGAATAATCATGCCACTCTAACATCTGCTTTTGTTGTGAATAATAAACAATTTTGTCTTTGAACAGAATGTCACCTTTTTTCTATTTTCTAAATTAAGACATATTAAAATAAAATTTCTTTGCTCATTTGAATTTAATCTGTGTTCTTGTATTAAATGAATATATACATCTTTCTGTTTATATGTGTATACATAGTTTAATAAATATATCATGCCTCAAACTCACATATAGTTTTGTTTCACATGTAAAATATATTGAATTTGTTTTTGTTTAAACTATAATCTACTATTGTATGACTGTAAAAATTTGCTATTGTTAATTATATGCAAAATAAGATGTACTTTACAACCTATGGAATCTTAGGTTTAATTAAATACTGCATGGAAACAAAATGCATATTGTAAAAAATTCACTTGTAGTTTCCAAATCTATCTTCTTGTGTTTGAAAAATAAGGGGTTGGGGGTCAACATACAAAACATGAAATCTGAAAATAGAATTATTGGTATCAAGGCTAGGTTGCCTGAGTTGCTGGGGAGAATGACGGGGAGTCATAGTTTATACCTAGAGTTCTCATCTAGGCCACTGAGAAAGCCAATCTAGTCATTATTTTAAACAGATGTGACTTTTAGAATTTAATAATAAAAACATACTTTGGCTCTAATTTTCCTTAAGTGTATTCTTTCAGGATCTTTTTACACTTGTCTATGGATTAGAACATCTAGTTCCCAAGAAGCACCCATAACACCAAGGCACCTTTCGATACTAATTTTGTGGGCTTATGCTCTGCCGTCATAGTCTATAGAGCATGCTGGTCCAGTTCTCATATGTTATTTTTTGTATAGGGTGCATCAGACTGCAGCACACTGAAATGCAAACTTTATCTTAGGGGTTTCAATGATCTTAAATGAAAATTTTAAAGTAACATGAAAATAAAAGTAGAAAAACTCACATTTAAATTTTATTTTCAGTTAAACAAATTACACTCACAAGTATTTATGCACTATGCAATCTTTATGCGTTCTGATGACATAGTGGTTAAGCAATAGGCAGCTCACCGGCACGACCAGTGGTCCACAAGAGAAAGATGAGGCTTTATGCACCCACAGGGACTTACACTCACCTTGTGATGATGATGACACCACAGGCAAAGGAGGAAGTCCCTGTCCCTCCCAAGATGAAAGCCCAAGCAAAGGTCAAAGGCACAGATACCCATGCTGAAACATGTCCACAGCCACACATGCACATACACACACGTACACACACAGAAGATGACGAAGAAGATGATCCACACGTCACACGCCTTCCTGCAGTCCAAGACGCTGAAGCTAAAAAGGCAGCCCACATAGCCTCAGAAGAAGATCCCCAGGTGAAACAAGTTAGACCACTGTTCTGTCATCACACCCATGAAGTTCAGAGATAACAGTACCCTTGTGATGATTGTGAATGTCAAGGTTAGCAAGCCCCAGAGCAAATAGGCTGTGAAGAAGCTCTATGGGATTGACATAGCCAAGGCCAACATCTTGATTAGGCCCAATAGTGAGAAGGCATGATGTTTGCCTCCTAATTATGGTGCTGTATATGTTCCAACAAAATTTGAATCATCTAAACTGAGGCCAGCTGGATAATGCTAACTATATACTTGTTCAATATGATAAAATGGAAAAGTAACAAGAGTTATGGTCTTAGAAACTCACAGGGGAAGTTCTACCCTGTCCTTTAGGGAAGCTATGAGTCAAAATCAACGTGGTGGCAGGGAGTTTGGTGGCGTGCTACTGTTTTCAGATATTTAATCTCTGGGGCATACTTAAACTAATAAAATATGGTTTCTCTGAAATTCAAAGATAAGTGTTATCCTGTCAAGTATTCTGCAATACTACTAGACTTGAAGGAGAAAGGACCCCAGCCCTTCTCTTTGTAGAATGAGTGGTCATTATTCATGATAACAGTATCCAAAGAACTCATGTATTCAATGCTCTCTTTGGGCAGCTACAATCCATCCTACTTTGGGATATAGAGTTTGCTAAAAAATACACACACAAAAACAACTTCATGGGGTTAAAGACTACAAAAGCTAGTAGCAATTCCTTTGGAGTAATAACATCCACAGAAGCAGCACCCAGTGATGAATGGAAAGGTACTTGTATTGGTCTTGTTAGACTAACAAAATTTATAGACACTCATATATTGTAGGAGTTTTTTTTTTTTACCAGCTCAGAATCCTAATTATCTTGAAACAACATATAATATCAAAGAGCTACCAAGCACCAGTTACAATGTCTCAAGCTGTGAAATTAGCATTATGTGTACCTGACAAACTATAAAAAACTCAAGGTTTCTATTGGAAAAAAAGGTCATAGAAATCCCCTTGAACAGCGATGAGGCTGCGAGTTGTAGGTGTGATTACTGCTCTTGTACCGCCATCCAGCCTGAGGGTCCCCGGGAAGCTAGAAGAAGGGTGGGAGTGGTGGGGATGTGGGTGGAATGCTGGGAGCTCTAACTATTGCCCCTTATGGACTGTATGGCAAGTGGAGACCTGAGACAGCAAAAGACACAGGTCTGTCCGTGAGTCCAGGGGCAACGCGGTCATCTCGGGAGCTTGGTGGCTCCTTCTTGGTGTCCAAGTCCTTCTAAATGTCTTCAAACTTCTTGGATAGGTTTGCTGTGTCATAGTTCTGAACCAAAGACATCCAATGATATTGCTAAATGTAAATCCATGCAGGAACTGGAGCATGATGTCAGCGCAGAAGGCGAGCGGGCAACGAGAATGAATGGAGAGAGCTTTATATAAAGAGTAACTGTACAATAAGAAAGCATCCCAACCCAGTGCTGTCCAAGCCCATCAATCTGATTTAGCCCATTTGTCTAACACCTATCTACAAAGCCCTCCTCAATCTCACAAAACACATGCAATGACACCGAAAGCGGGAGGAAAGCCGAATCTGTGAGCGTGTAAGCATAGCAGCACTGGCAGAGGTCTTCGCATGGCAACTCCAGTGCCCCGGGCTGCAGCAGAGTAGGTCCATGTGGTTTCTCCGCAGAGATGTCCCCCAGGAAGTGAGCCTTGCCAGCTGAGGCAGGCGTCTAGCTCAGGAAGCCACTCACTGGTCAGGCCATCAGAGAATAAGCGACCAAAAAAGGGGAGGTTCGCCGAATCATTTCTCTCTCTGCCCTTCACTTAAACTGCCCTTCAGTGAATCCTGCATGTGTCCATCAGTCACGTTGTCACAATAAACCTCATTTATCACAGTGCTCCAAATTGTCTGTCTGATACTTCACTGTAGATCATTCTGGGACACAGAGGGACTAGACCATAGTGATTTACAGTAGCAATTATGTTTTATTTTGTTTAATGACCCATCATTGACTTACTTCAATTCTGTGTCTCTTATACTCACTCGAATATTAATAAAATTTAGGCTCAAGCCAAAAGTATTCTATTTGTTAATATTTTTTTTCTTATTTGGGTGGTCTTTATACACAACATATTTAAAGGAATTCATGCTTGCTTTCAGGATGAGGTGATCAATCTTTGTCTCATTTTCTGATCCTTTTATTTTGGCTCCTTTAACATACCATTCTTTGATATCAACTGAGATCTAGGGAAATTCTATCACCAGCTGAAAACTATTATTCTTATCGTGCCAACAAATGATTCGCTACCTCTTAATTTATACTACCTTTTGGAAAAACTGACCTGCCAACCCGAGAAGTCCATCAGTTCAAAGTGCACATTCTTCCTGTTTTCCCACTTCCAGATATAATCTTTATTTACATTCTGTAGCAGTTGTGATTCAGAAGTATAACATGGTATTTACATCCCTATTGTATATTCCTTTTGTTGTCTGGGGTGATTTCCAGGGAAGAAGAAAATTAATTCTCCTTCATCTACCATAGATACATTTATTTTATACCTGTCTATCTACCAGAAATCTCTTATTTCTTAGTTGTAATAGATTTTTGCTTGATTATTTTGCATTTTCCTAGTAGAAAATCATCTGAAAATGAAATGTTTGACATCCCCTTTATAAAGTTACACTACACAGTGTCTCTAAAATGCATAAAAATGATGAATTTTTGATCTTCAATTTTTAATATAGGTTCCAGGAATTCTTAGCAACTAAAATCGTGGTTTGCCTATAAATAGAGTTATACAAGAATACTTCTGTATTATTAATTCAATTGAACTTTCCATTTGTACTTATGTTTTTTCTTGACTGGAAAACATATCTTTCCATCAGAAAGTCCACTCTATATTTAAATGTGTCCAATCATTGTAATTAGAGGTGTATCATTAATCATTCATACTTTATGCAGAAGTGGGATAAAAGGATTCTGGCATTTACTCTCTAAAACTATTGTGAATTGAAATGTCTAAGCTACATTGACATCATGACCCAAGGATTTCATTTTGAAGGGGGGAAAAGAAAGAAAGAAAGCTTTTAGTGCTTTAAACTCTAACTATATAAATTGAGAGCTTTGAGAATATAACACAGGAATGTGTTATTTTTGGTATTCTGTGAAGTATTTTGCAAATTAAAAATTCTCTATCTGATTTATAGTGCTTTCATTTGTATTGGAGAATGACACACTAGCCCACATAATATGATATACTATAGCTATATTTTCTGTAAAAGTCACTCCATTATCACAGTTGTTAAGACATCCATTGGCAGTGGTAATTTAGCTGTTTGAATAAAGTGAATTTCGATCAATCATTTTGTTTCTTTAATGAGTCTTCAGTTTTTGTCTATTTGTTTTTTTCATTTATGTCTCTCAACATCTTTGAATTATCTGTTGAATACAGTATTTATAGTTAGTATGGGCTGTAAATACAACTTATTTTTCTCAAACAAATTATATCATCATAAAGAAACTTTAGTATGAACTAGGAGTCTGAAAACCAATTATTTTACTTTATCTATTAGAGTAATAATTCTATCCATGACACTCAAAATGAAATGTCAATGAAGTAAAATAGATATGCACATGAATACAGTTTTTATTTTATGAAAGCATTTTCATTAACTTGTGAATTTATGAATGTGTAACATTTTATATTTGTGTAAATTAAAATAATTAGGAGTGATAAAACAATCCACCAGACATTATCAATTTTAACAACATTGCATGTTTATCATAGTGCCTAGTAGAGCTCCCTTTGTCTTTTAATTAATGGACCAATCTAGTGCATGAAGCATCCCCTTTATGCATTATACATTTTTACCTTGTTAATTTTTGACAAAGATTTAACTCAAAGTAGTAAGAGGCATCACATAAGAGGGTCCTGATTAGAAAATAATTGCTATATGGAAGATTGTTGTAGAAAATTTAATTCAAGCAAATAGTTTGAAGACTGGAAGACACTTTTGGATTTGGAGCTATAATATGCAGTAAAACGTTATCTACACCTAGTGGCAAGGTGTGTGTGTGTGTGTGTGTGTGTGTGTGTTTGTGTGTGTGTGTTGTGCTGCTGCTATGAATGTTGTTAGGTGCCCTGGGGCTGGCTCCAACTCATACCAACCTGATGTACATCAGAAAGCAGCATGCCATGGCACAGAATATACAGACGCTTCAAAGATTCAAGATTGTCATTTAATTACAGTCTTTCACAAACGTTTTGAAGCATCATTGTGTTAGTCCGGGTAGACTAGAAGAACAAATTTCAGAGACACGCATATAGGTATAAGGAGTGGGTTTATATACAAAAGAAATGTGACACTGAGAAGGCATCCCAATCCAGTCCAGTGCAAAGTCATAAGTCCAGTAATAACCCATATGCCCGAAATCAGTCTATAAAGTCTGCTTCCGACTCAGGAAGTCACAGGTCAGTGGGTGCAGAATTCTGGCGCTGGCAGGGGTCTCCCCATGGCTCCTCGCTTCCAGGGCTCAGGTCCTTCAACAGCATGCCACTCCAGCCTCAGAGGTCTCTCTTCATCAGGGCAAAGCCGAGTGTTCTCTCCACTGGCTGCTCCAACTTCTCGGAGGCTGCATCTTGTCTTTTCCATGATTAAGCGTTTCTGAAACTAACTCCCAACCACTGGGGAAGACAGCTTCTCATCTTCACGAGGTAAATACCGCGAGATTTCCCTGGAGTCTCAGGTGAAAGCCATGCCCACACAGAGGCCTCATCAGCTACTCAATGGCTTTCTCCTGATTAACAGGCAGACTCCACCCCTACATTTCAATTGTAAAATTAACATAAGCACATGACTGCCACAATCATCATATGTATCTAATTTTTCAACATTTAATTATTTAAATGTTAAGCATATATCAAAAATAAAGAATTTTGTAAGAAGGACTTATCACATTAATTCAATAAGAAAGCATCAACATGATTATGAAAAACTCTTCATTTTTTAATTGTATTTCCATGAGTGTTTGAGCCCCATGGTATAATGGCCAGTACATTTTTGAAATAGGTTCTTGGATCTCAAAATACCATATATTAAAAACAAGGTATCATTATATTTTGTACATGATAACACTAATGTTTATAACAAGTGTTTGTGAGGATATGGAGAAAAAGAAAGCTTGTGCGGTTTCTGTGGTATTATAAATTTTGTCAGATTTCTTTGTGGGGAATAAGCTTTTATATACAAAAAGAATTAAATAAATTTGGTACTTTTTGGAGGATAAGAAAGTTTTAGACACCAGTAAGGTAGGGTTAATTTTCCTCAATGACCCCTGTATTATTTTTTTCTGTGTTATAGTGACTGAAAACCTCTCAGACTACCCATATATGTGGAATGTTCTAAACAGAGTTACCAAATTTATTTATGTGATAATTTATTTTACTTTCATTTATGATACTGCTTATTCAGTAAATATAGGGTGTTTCCATTAAATATTCCCTGGAAAGCTAGTCTTCTGATTTTTATGAATATTAAAAAAAAGAGTGAACCTGAATTATTAATCATGAATAGAAGATTAACTATTGCTAATTAATCTGCTAAATTCAAATGTTAAGTATCACTTTCATATTGTTGACACACAAAATATCTCCTTTCCTCAATATTCCTCTTGCCTCCTTAAAGTTGTTGTCAAGTTTCCATTACTTAGGATAAGTAATTAGCTAACAAAAACATGTGTTTTAATTTCAGGATGGATGTTCACTTACTAGAAGTAATATCTCATAGCTAACTTAATTTCACAGTAGCAGAAGAGCCATCAGATGCATTTTTCAGGTTTCAAGTCTGAATTAATTTGCTAACCTGACTCCATTTGACTTGAAGTATTCCAGGCTATCTTCTATTCAAACAATTAATGTATACCCTGAACATTTAAGTTTGAATTAAATGTATAATTTTGGCATTGTATATTGAGTTTTATATGATGACATGGGCGATTGTTACTAAAACCATTGCCAATGTTTCACCTGTCTTATCTTAATGTTTTCTTTCTAGACAGAAAAGGAATTAGGTGAAATACTAACTTTGTTTTATTCTAATTCATTATTTTGCCTTTTTATTTTTACAGGATCCAATCTATGGGAATTTAGTCACTTTCTACTTTTATATCTGTCTGTCATAATACTTATAACAAAAGTTAGCAAAATGTTAACTCTTTGTATTCTTATATGACACAAACAATATTCTTATTCATATTAATTTTAACATAAAATAAAAATTATATCTCCAAGTGTTTGGGCCAGAGTTATTCCAAAGACATGTTTGAAATCATCAAAATGGCTAGTCTGATATCAAAACTAGAAAATCTCCAAAGCATGAGTACATGGATACCTGAATCATAAAAGTTTCATCTTCATCATTTGGATTAGAAAACATGTTAAGATGGCTCCAATAGAAACAAATTTAAGAATTAGAACAAAATAGCACCAGGAAATTAAGAGGGCCTATTAGGATATAAGCAGGAACATTTGTGAATGCACTGTACCTCTCCATAATGATTTCTAAACTGGGATTAAATATTTTTTTAAAACTCTAAAAAATGTACCTAAATCCAGTAATCATTCTCGAAGTAGTTTTGCATAGTGATTGAGACTGTAATGTCAACCAGACATTGATATCAGTCTGGATCTTCCACTTATCTGATTTTTTTATTTTTACAAACTAATGGTATTTAAATTGGTCTAAATCTCAAATTTCTTCATCTCTAAAATGTTAGCTATAGTAACATATACCTCATGGAGTTGATGAAAGGATCATATGTCTTATAACAGTAAGATTCTACCATTTTAAAAGTACATTTAATCTAAAATTTGGCATTATTTCAATAAGATTGACAGTGCTACACAGGTGGGTTGGTGACAATTATTAGTTAGGAGAAAAATGTAACCTGAAGCATTGAAACATTTTTTATTTTTATGAAGTATTTTTATGATCTAAACTATTTCACTGATACCTCTTTTTTTTCCCCCTGGTCTTCCTCCACATGATCTCTTAATTTAACTGATTTGTATTTCTAATTCTGTTCTTCAATTATTACCAAGATGAGAACAGAAATGATAAAAAGGGAAAACAAATCTAAGAGAAAAGCTAGACTTTGCTTACCCCATTATTTATTTCTTGGGTAAAATAGTTATATTCTGAATCATAACAACATAGGAGAAAAAATATTACATACATTGTTGTGGTCAGGAAAGACTTCTGTTACAGAATATAAATTAAAAAACAATAGTGCATACTGTGCTTGGTTTCATTTTTCAGAAATCTTACTATCTGACATTTATAATTTAGTTAATCTTCAGGTCTTTCATGCAAAAATCACATAGGACTACCATTATGTTCAAATGTGTTCAGGAATCATGTGGTAAACTTGAATTTACCTGTTGTTACAAAGTTCTTTTTCCTTTGTTTTCTTATGAGTTTCATAATGTAGATATATTTTATAATATATTGGGATATATTTTTGTGTATATTTAAAGGTAAGTGACTAATATTTTTTATTTTATGTACTCAAATTTTCTTTTTATTTCTAATCATCCATTCACCATTAAACTAACGTCATTTTTGCAAAAAAACAATTTAAGAAAGACATATGTGGATAGTTCTGGATTTTCAATTATGTCGTATTGGTTTACAAACCAAATATAAGTTGTTAGAAACCACGGCATTGATTGCCCAAGGTTGAGTTGATTAGAAAAACAAATCTATTGAAACTCATATGCATGAGAGAACTTTATATTAAGAAGACATTAGGCATCAATAAAACATTCCAACGTAGTCCAGGCCAAGTCCATAAGAGTGATATTAGACCATAAGTCTGATGTTAGCCAATGAATTCCTTTTCAGATTAATGCAGCATATACAATGATGACAAATGCTGGGCATGATAGGCCAGTAGGTGGAAATTCTTGTGGATGCAGTGACGGTGGATATATCTCCAGGGACCTAGCTGCCATCAGCATGGTCCATGTGGCTTGTCAACAGGAAGGTAAAGCAGAGAGAAAGTCTGTGTGGCCTCCAGGGAAGGAGACAGGGAGTACCCAGATCCTCTTGATTAGGCTACACCCACAAGAAAACCTCTTCAGGCTGTGCTTTGACTGACAGACTAAATTTCACCCCTTCATTATTTTATCAAGATGATATGAAATTGTGTAACTCCCACACCTCTAAAGATGGGATTCATTAGCAGTGGGCACAGGATCTCTTCTTTAGTGAGAGTAAAGCAGCAGAACTTGTTTGAGATGCTAGTTACCTAGAAGTACATAATCCAAGCTAATCCAATTATATAATTGATATCTGTGCACTTCAGGATCAGTTTCTTAGAAACTTTATGGGTAATAATAAATTATGAGTGACATTGCAAAAATAGAAATTCCAGAACTGCATTGTGCTCATGTGGAGCGATATATAGATCAAGGGGAAGTCACTCAAAGAAACAAAGGGGATTCTGTAAGATGTAAAATGAGAAAATAATGTGTGTATTGCACTTGTATTCTTTCATCACCCTGGTTCAATTGGCCTGAGGAGCAAATTAATATGAGAACCTGGTCTACATTAACAAATTGTACATTGCTAGAGAAAATAGTCAAGTTGTGACCCAATGTCTCTAGGGCAACTATATTCTGAATGTGAAATATAAATGTGCATTAACAGACATCATACATTTAAATTTTATGGAAAATTCCATAAGAAGAAGGTAATAAGGTCAAAATGAAGAGTAAAAGTGGGAAGGAAAGCATATACATTTCTGTTTATATATATATATATATTTCTTATTTGATTCTATCTTTTGTTGTTGAGAGCATACTCAGAACACACAATCTACTCACTCTACCCTTGCCTCTTACTGGAGTGGGATTCCCGCTTGCGTTTCTCACTAGATCCCTTTTACCGTGAGCAGGATGGCAATCAAGATGACTTGTATCACTTTCTTCCCCCACCTTCTTATCCAGACCCACCCAAGGGAAGTTCTTTCGGCTTGAGGTACAGAAACATTGACTAGAAGAGCCCTGTTAAATAACTCACTTTCTGCATCCACTCTTTGCCACCCTTCTCTTTCTATTCTTTGCTATCAAGTTTATAAAGGCTCTTTACAGACATTTTTCTTCAGCTTTATGCCAGTATTTTAAATGTCAAATTGCCACAGAAAGCCTTACATCCTAATATAGTAAACTTACATAAAAGATAAGGTGTAATTCAATACACGATTTTATCATAGCTTAAGTAATTATAAAGGGGAATGGAAGAACAGCAAAACCATTTTTTTTTACCACTGTGGCTAGATGTGGCTACCCTCCATGCCTCCAAACAAGGGCATGATTACTCCATTTTCTTTTACTACCAATATCTTTTATTGTTTAACCAAGCTATTTTTCAGAGTAAACTAATTGCACAATATAAAAACTAGAGTCTCCCATTCAAAATTACTCCAGATTGACTTCACTCTCATTTTTGTATTGCTCCATTTTTTGTTCCCTCCCACAGGCATTGCATTAGGATGCCAATACCTTTTTAAGGCACAATCACATGATCCATAACAATTACCATTTTTATAAGGTAAAAAAGATGGTCCTCATGTTTTTAGCTCTTGCATAAATGAAATATATTAGTTCGGCTACACTGTACTTTCTTTTATATGCAAATATAAACTGCTCTCAAAAATTTCTTAGATATATGCTTATGTAAATTTCAGTAATTACATACTATTTTTTAAAGCACCATAGAATACATAGGAATTCATTTATAGGGAAAAACAAAGCAAATAATAACTCAAGATTTTGAAATGTAATGAATAGCACATGAAGCCTATTTTGGTTCCAAGAAAACTTGGGCCACACTTTGCTGAACCATGAGGTGTTCTTCCTTTCCATAGCCTCACTGAGTACAGGAAACTGTCATTTTTATTCTCCACTTCTCACCATTTCTAATTAATGTCTTCTGAATTGCTAACCCAATAGAGAGAGAAAGAAACATAGCTAAATAAAGCTAAAGGGATCCTTTTGATTAAGACCAAGATCCAACTCATTTAATATGATAATACCTCTGATAATCTAAATACACATAAAGAGGAACATTTCTCCTCAAAAAGGCAACAAAATATGTGGAAACTATCCCAAATATTATAATCAAATTACATTTGCAAAAATATCCCATATTATATTAAACTGTACATAAATTACTTCACTAAATTTAGATCTGTCCCCAAATGTTTAGGCACTTGATATACATTACTCACAAACCCACTGCCAACAACTTGCACCAGGAAATAGGGTTTTGGGGGCTATAGATCTCTACTGAAGGAATTAGCTTCATCTTTCTCCTAGGGATTGACTGATGGCTTTGGACTTCCAATTTTGCTACTAACAGGCAAATGCTAACTGAAAATCATCACCAAACCTCCATGGTATAAAATAATATAACTCATAGAAACATGTAGGATTATCAATTTATCCAGACCTAACGATTTCTTCAGATGTAAATTTATTGTTTTATCATCTATAAAGGAAATGTTTAACTTACAAACGTTTTTATTTTAATTTTTCTAAAATCTTATATTTTATTTTACCTATCATGATTATTTTTAATCAATTTAATTGCTGATTAATGATTGGTGGGATTAATTTTTCCTGTATTTTTTGGATTTTCTATATTAAATTGATAAAACAAAATATAGTTTATATAAATATATGAACAGAAAAATTGAAGTTTCTGTACTTAAGCATCAAGACATAACAAGTAAATTATACACAACAAGTAAAGAAACAATTCCCATTTCTTTTATTGTTATAATTGACAGAGGGAAAATACACCTGACTGTGAAAGATTATACCACCATTTTTACCCTTTTCAGAACAGACGATATTTATTTCTGGAAATAGTTACAGTCATATACTAGAGTTTGTGCAATATAGAATAGTTTTTAGACAATTATAAGAAAAGACTCTGGGAGAGTTATGAATATTCTCTGAATATTTTCTTTTCTTTATCATCAGTAAAACTCGAATTTTAAATCCTTACGAACACATTAGCAATATTTTTGTTGTTGCTATGGTTTTGGCTATTTTAGAGCTTGGAATTAGTTCTACAGAGCTAATTAAAGACTCCTTATTCCACTGATAATATGTAATTTGATATCTTATTATCACCTTCATTTCTACTACAATAGGTTGCTTTATGACATTTTATATATTTTTCAATTAAATAAATGGCAATATATAGAGGAAATTAATAAAAAACTGAATTCTACTAGCATCAAAGATAAAGCCAAGAAAACAGAGGAAATACTTCAATTTAGTTTAAGCTTTCTATTTTGAATTTCTGAAGCTAAGATTTTATGAATTTAGTTTAAAATAAAAAGAACAATGAAATAAAATCACTACTGTTGACTCGTTTAAACTTATAGAGACCCTGTGGAACAATGGAGAGATACTTCTTTGAATTCCCAAGCCTGTTGATCGTTATAAGAACATAGAGTCTCATCACTCTCAAGTGCTGTGTCACCACTTGTCTGTCAGTTTGTCATGCTGTGATGGTTTCTGTACAGTGATGCTGGGAAGTAGTGTCACTGGTAATGCAAATACTTGCAGGGTCTCCCAAAATGAGAAGGTTTAACCAGACAGAGCTTCCAGATTTAGAAGAGTAGGAAGAAGGGATCCGCTGTCCACCTTGAGGAATTAACCACTGAAAACCGTTTGCCTCCTATCAAAACATGGACAGATACTGAAAGCCTGATGAATAGAAAGTCAACATTGTCAGAGGTGGTACCTGAAGATGCGCCTCTCAGGTTGGAAGACACTCAGACTATGACTGTGGAAGGGCTGAACTCTCAAAAGAGAGTCAACTGTGATGATATTAATGGAGTAAGCCCTGTTGGAGTAAAGTCATCAAGGTCTACAATTGCAAATTAGGAATGACACAAAATAGAAGACAAAACTGCAAAAGTGCAATAACTGAAATTTGGAATGTACAAAAATATGAATCTAGTCATCAAAAATGAAATGGAGTCATAAAGACTGAAGTGGACTGGTATTGGCCATTTTGAATCAGAAAAAAAACATACTGTTTTCTATTCTGGAAATGACACATTTGAAGAATGAGATTACATTCACTTTATAAAGAATATTTTAAGATCTATCTTCAAGTATAAGGCTGGTAGGATAATATTATATCCATATTCAAGGAAATATAATTAATACAACTATTGCTCATTTTTGTACCTATCATGAAAGCTAGTGATGAAGAAATTGAAGAATTCCACCAATACATTCAGTCTTATATTGATCAAGCATGCAATTATGAGGCATTGATAATTATTGGTGATTGGAACACAAAAGTTGTCAACAAAAGGGAAAGGAACAGTTGTTGGAAAATGTGGCCTGGGTTGACAGAAATGAAGTTCGAGATCCTGCAGTAGAATTTTGCAAGACCAGTGATGTGATCATAGCAAATATCTCTTTTTCATAAAGGCTTACATTGCCTATAGTACACTTGGACTTCTCCAGATTGAATACACAAAAATCAAATTGACTGCATCTCTGGGAAAAGACAGGAGCCCTGGTAGCTTGTTGGTTACAAATGGGGCTGCCAACTGCTAGATCATCAGCTGAAAATTAACAGACACCCATTGGAAGAAAGACTGACATTTTCCCTCAAGTACAGAGTCACAACTTCAGAAACCCCTAGGGGTAGTGCTACCATGTCCTATTGAGTCACTATGGGTGAGCGTAGTGCGTACCACGCACCATGGCAGTGCGTAGTGAGCAGTGGGAAGAGATGATGGAGAAGCCAAATATAAAAGGCTAAAATGAGGTCATAGCTGACTGGAATAGACCGTCAATTGCTCCTATGTAAATTCAAGGTGAAGCTGAAGCAAATTAAGATGTGTCCACAAGAGCCTAAATATGACCTTGAGTCTATTCCACCTGAATTTTGAGAACATCATTTTTAAAAATCATTTTATTGAGACCTCATACAACTCATATCACATTCCATATCACATTCCACAGCTATTATATGCCAAGCTCATTTGTACATTTGCTGTCCTCCTCATTCTCTAAACATTTTCTTTCTACTTAAGCCCTTGGTATCAACTCCTCAATTTTCTCCTACCTCTCCATTCACCCTTCCTTCATGAATGGTTGATAATGTATAAATTGTTATTTTGTCATATATTTTTGTTTTCTGGGGGACATCACTGCCCTCTGGTGGAAGTGGGAGGCCAAGTCTTGCTCCTGGAGAGCTGCAGCTGGATTTGAACCGCCAGCCCAGTTGGCCACAGTCCCACACTCAACTACTACGCCAACAGGGCTCAGTCCTACTTTGTCATATCTTACACTATCCGATGCCTCCTTTCACCCACTTCCCCTTTATCCATATCCCAGGGATGAATTTATATGTAGATCCTCATGATCAGCTCTTCTTTTCCACCTCACCTTCTCTCTACCCTCCTGGTATTGCCACTCACATCACTGGTCCTGACGGGATCATCTGTCCTGGATTCCCTGTTTCTAGCTTCTATATGTGCCAGTGTACATCCTCTGGTCTAGCCTGATTTGTAAGGTAGAATTGGGATCATGATGGGGAGAGGGGAAAGCATTTTAGAACTAGAGGAAAGCTGTATGTTTCATCATTGTCATACTGCACCCTGATTGGTTCATCTGCTCACCGTGACCCATCTATAAGGGGATGTCCCATTAACCACAAATGGGCTTTGGGTCCCCAATCTGTACTCCCCCTCATTTACAATGATGGAACTTTTAGTTCGTTTATCCTTGACACCTGATCCCTTCCACACCTCGTGGTGACACAAGATGGTATGTTCCTTCCATGTGGGTTTTGCTGCTTCTGAGGTAGATGGCCATTTTATTTACCTTTGAGCTTTTAAGACCCCAGAAGCTATATCTTTTGATAGTCAGGCACCACCATCTTTCTTCACCACATTTGTTTATGCACACATTTGTTTTAAGTAATCATAACAAGAAAGTGAGTGCACAATGATGATTTGTTTTTGTTCTTTGATGTCTGATGTGTCTTCAGCAATTTTGTCTGGACAGTGAGCATCATTGAATGCCAATTTAATAGAACAAAGTGTTCTTACATTGAGGAAGTACTGGAATCGAGGTCCTCTGTCCATCTGCTGCCTTTATACTAACCCTATAAGTATATGCATGTAGATCTATTTCCCCATCATATATAAATATATTTATCTATGTACATGCCTGTGTTTAGACCTGTATAAATGCCCTTTGCCTCCTATTTCTTTCCTCTATTTCCTTTTATTTTACTTTTGTCCCACTATCATGCTCAGTCTTTATGTGGGTTTCAGTAATTTCTCTTCATTACATTACCCTTGATTAATGCCTTCCAGTCCTTCTCACTCCCTCCTTGCCACTGATTTTTGATCACTTGCTGTTCTTTTGTCCCATGTTTTATTTTTTTGGAGAACATTTTATGAACAGATCTGACACAGTGAACATTGGTGACAGATGATCTGATGAGTTGTGGGATGATATTGAGGGCATAATTCATGGAAAAGGTAATTAAAGTTATTAAAAATAAGAAGAATAGATCATAGTGGATGTAAGAAAAGACTATGAAATTAGCTTTTAATTGTAGAGTAGCTGAGGCAAATGGAAGAAATAATGACATTAACAAGCTGAATAGAAAATTGCTGCTTGAGAAGACAAAGTAAAGTATCATAATGAAATGTGCAAATATCAAGAGTTCTAAAACCAAAAGATGACACTCTCAACATATGTTAAACTGAAATAACTCAGGAAAAATTCAAGTCTTGAGCATCAAATTAGAAAATTCAATCACCAAAATATTAAATAATTCAGGACATATCCAAAGGAGATGGAAAGTATATACAGAGTAATTATACCAAAAAGAATTAGGGAGCATTGTATTATCTCAGGAGGTAGCATAAGGCCAAGGTCCATTCATAATTAAAAAGAATTTGAAGCTCCACTTAAAGTATTAGCCTAAAACAAGCCTCCAGAAATTGATAGAATACTAATAGAAAATTTACTCATCTATGCCAGGAAATTTGGAAGGTGACTACTTAGCAAACTACCTGGAATAATCCATATTTGTACAGACTCCAAAGATAGGTGATCCAACAGAAAGTGAAAATTATAGAACGATATCAATAATATCACATGATATTTTTAAAATATAGTAAAATTTTCCTGAAGATCATTCAACAATGGTTACAGAAGTACATTGGCAGGGCACTGCTGAGTCTGGGACCAGGTTCAGAAGAGGATATAGAAAAGGGGATATCATTATTGATGTCAGATGCATCTTGATTGAAAGAGGAGAATAATAAAGAGATTTTACTTGTATTTTATTGAATATGCCAAAGTATTTAACTGCATGGATAATAGCAAACCATAAACAGCCTTGAAAAGAAAGGAAATTTCAAATAAGATCATTATGCTCATGTGTACATGGATCAAGAGGAGCTTGTGGAGGAGCTTGTGGAAAAAGAACAAGGACGTACTGCATGTTTAAAATCAGGAAAGGTGTGCATTGGGGTGGTATCCTCTCACCATACTTACTTAATCTCTATGCTGAGAAAATAATCAGAAATTCTGGTTTATATGAAGAGGAATGTGATATCAGGATTGGAGGGAGTCTGATTAACACCCTGCAATGCAGATGCTGAAAGTGAAGATGACATGAAGCACTTGATGAAGACCAAGGATTGCATCCTTTCATATGGATTATAGTTCAATGTCAAGAAGACCAAAATGCTCAGAACTGGACTGCTAGTTGACATCATGATAAGTGGGGAAACGATGGAAATTGTCAAGTATCTTTCCTGAATTCAAAATCAATTCTGATGGAAGCCGCAGTCAAGAGCTCAAACACAACATTGAACTGAGTAAATCTGAGCTATTTCTGGCAGTCCTTGTTCATTTCACTTCCCTGTCACCTGGCTTCAGAGCACACAGGATGTGCTTGCTGCCAAAATATCGTGTGTAAGGTGTTGTGTGTAGATATTCTGTCAAAACAATTAACTTTGTTAAAAGTCATGCGTTATTTGTATATATTTTATATATCTACATACCTGGGACCATGTAACAATTTGCAGGGTGAAAAGACGTCTCCAATGGGAAACGTCCCCCATTCGGGTTAGAATTGATAGCAATGAGTGATGGAAAATACAGGTGGAAATGAACTTTATAATGTTCAGGGTTTGGAATAAGTTACTGGCTAGAGATAGGTCTGTAGCAAAGTTAAAACAACAAGCGTACACTCTATGTGGAGAACTAAGTGTGTAGTGGGGTCATGGAATGCAACCCAAGAAAGTAAGTACTGCCAAACCGCCTTGGATTCATCAGGTATTTGATTTTGAATTACTTTCTGGATCCTGAGGGATCAGAAATCTTTTATTATTGTCAAATGTTTTTCCAGGACTGTATTCTTATGGACAACCTCATATGGAGTTGACAACAAATGAAGTCCCAAACCACAGCTTAAAAAAGGGAAAAGCTTCCAGCTCACAGGAGCAAAGGCTGGGCCTCCTACTCCCACCACAAGAGGGCAGTGATGCCTAAAAAACTAAAAAAAAAAAAAGAAAAGAAAAAGAAAGGGAAAAGCAAACAAACAAAAAAGAATTTCTAAATGATTCAGAGAACATGGGGATAGGGGGTGGGGGAGGGAGGACAAAATGAGGAACTGATGATACCAAGTGGAAAGAAAATGTTTTGAAATGGATGTTGACAACGTATGTATAAGTGTGTTTAACACAGTGAATATATATGTGGATTGCATTGAGTTATTAGAACATCCAATAAAATAAAATCACAATTAAAAAGGTGATATAAATTGAAAAGGAAATGGAAAGACTGGATCAATAGAGGTTCCAAAACGAAGCCATCATTTAGATTTGTCCTCTCCAGATGGATGAGAATTTAGTAATGATTTATAAGATGTTATAACTAAAGTGACTAAAAGAAATTAAAGCAAGATAGATAATATCACAGAGGATAGAAAAAGTTTAAATATTTTTGTGTAATTATAGCACAGATCTTATATTTTAATTGTAAAAGAAGTAACAAACTTTGATAGAAAATGTAATTATACTAGAATTCAGAATGATGACATAAAAATAAAGTTGAGGGAAAGATGCTCTTTTTTAGTTCTAAGCCCATACAAAAAATGATAACCAAGATTTCGTTACCTTTAAATTTTAGTATGCAACAAAATATATAATTTTCCTTATATGTAAAAAGTACTGGCATATTTTATAAACCATCTCAGTAGCGATATTAAACCTCCTTAAATTTATATAATAGTTTGTACTTCATACAGCCTCATCAAATATTTGTTAAGTACACTCTGATACAGGCAGGACTGAATCTATCATCTATAATCTATAAATGATATATATTAGAGGAATTCCTAACAGTTCACATAGCTAGTTAGTGTTATCATTCCCGAGAAGAATCCACTATTTTGACTCCCAGTCCTGATTGTCTATCTTATAATACTGCAAACAGCACTGGGGTGAAACTTATACAGAGTAGCTCTGAGTCAGCATCAACTCCAGGGAAGTGGGGTTGGAGGACTAGATGCCTCAGGACCGGTAAAATCAATGTGTGCAGAAGTTTGTTTTTATGGAAATTCTATGCTAGTAGAACAAAGTCAACATCTTCAAAATTGCAAGACAATTATTAAGGTTTATTTCTAAAAAAAATGGTAATAGAAGCAAATATTCCATAAGAAATGTAGTAAGAAATCTTAATGTACTCTGAATAGGATCATACCAGTGAGAACCTACTTAAGGGAAGGTTAAGAACTGTATACCTAGAGCTATGTGTGAATCCGGTTTTGCCATACTAAAGAGAACACAATTCATTTTTCTTATGTGGAAGAACCAAAGGATGATGACAGAGAAAGACCTCCTACTGACATTTAATGCCTGATCAAGGTAAAGTAGCAGTGATGAGCTGAACAAAGCTTCATAATTATAAAGACTATTGAAGAGAAAATGAACTTGAGAGCTACCTGACTGCTAGAGATGGGCCATGTGAAATAAGAAAGGCAAAATGTTTGTCTATAATAATCTAAAGTAATCAATTATTATTTTTAAATAAGGTATATATTGAATTTATGAGAACACTGTTTGGTTTATTTCACATACTTAACTGCCAGGCTCCTGACTTAGTTTCCAGTTGTAAAATATTGATAAATGCAATGATTTATATAAAGTTGCACTTGAAGCTGTAATAGAATTTTTCAACCATCATAATCATGACCATCATTTTTCACTTTTGAAAGTGTTTATATTGACAATAATTCTAAAAGGAACATTTTGTGCCCTTTCAATAGCAAAATACTATTGATAAGTTGATATTACTTCACAGGTCTTAGATAATTAGCTAAAGTGCTTCATTCAAATGCTTTTAGTGTCCTCGAATCCAAGCTCATAATTATCCTAGAAACAGTGGTTATATTAAAATCAATAAAGTACATAAACTGCAATATACATCCCTGAAGAATACCTTAGCAGTGAAATTTATTTAGAACTAGATTAATCAATGTAATCAATCATTCAGTCCACATGTTTTTAGCACTAAATTGGGCACACAGGCTAATTGCTTAACTGTTGTCAGTTCAAACTCACTCAGAAGCTGCTTATGACACAAATCTAGTGGTCTGCTCCTGCAGGGTCCATACTGTCAGTTCCTTTGGAGCAGTTCTACTCTCCACCCTGCTGGTTGCTCTAAGTTGGGATAGATTTGATGGGCACTCTAATAATAATATTAATATTATAATAATAATGACAACACAATTGAGAGGAATTGTGCTAGATTCTGAGGAAAATTTTTAAAATTCATTCTTGTTTCTATTCCTTCATGCTTATTTTAGATTTCTCTGAAGATCTCACCGCCAAATGATGAAAGTTGGCAAGTAAAAAATAAATCATAATTCAAATACTGGGTATTTCAGGAAACGCAGCATAATATATGCAACACATTTAGGTGGAGCATTGTAAATTCCAGCAGAGAATGGAACAACATGGCTCAACTTAGAAAGAAAGAATGAAAAATAAATATCAGAAAGAAACATGTTGTTGTTCTTAGAGGCCAAGTTCTATTTCAACCTGTAGAAAACCCAGTGTTTGTGTGCCATTCTCACAATTGCTTTTCCACGTGCGCCCTTGTTGCAGCCACTGAATCAGTCATCCGCATACAGGGCCTTTCTCTTTTTCTCTGACCATCTACTTTATCAAGCCTAATGTCCTTCGCCATGAACTGATCTCACCTGGTAATATGTGTAAAGAGTATTAGATGAAGTTTTGCCATCTTTGCCTCAAAGGGGCACTCTGGCTGCACTTCCAAAACTATATAGACCTATATGGAGGATTTTTGAAGAAATGATAGATTAATATCCTGATATTTTTTAATGAAGGTTTCTAAAATTTTGATGAAATATTTATACCTAGTGCTGATTTAAAACTCTTTTAAGCAAGACTATAAGTTGCATCTTAAGTTACTCTTCCATGTTTCAGCTTTATAAATACTGAGAATGGTAAATGCAATTCTTGAATCCTTTCTGTTTAAGATATGGCTTAATATGTTCTGTTTTGGTTTTCTAGATGTAGGACTTTGCGTACTTTATCATGATATTGACCTTTTATTTCACAGTTGTGCTTTGAGATGAAATATTCACCTTTTTATTTCTTCATTTCGTCCAGTTGCTTGAGCTACTCTACAATTGATAGCAAACTTCAGTGTGTCTCCTTCACAGTCGCTTTGATCACTTCTATCTTTCTTCTCTTTCTAATGACCTTTGCTTTCACTCTGATGCTTTTTCTGCTTTCCTCCAAAAGCTCATCAGATCTGTCATTAATGTTCAGTGATCAAATCTGTTCTTGAAATTCATTTGGGATCGACGTAAGGTTCTATTTTGCTTCTCATGGACTTGTTTTATTTTCATTCATTTTATCCTATGCTCACAGAAGACCAATGGCCAGGGCTTAGCTGCTGGCATTGAGCTTCTCCATTGTCTCCTTGCAGCGCGAGTCAATTGACTCAAAAGTTCATCTATGGAGTTCTTAGATTTCCGTGTGATAAAGTCATGGGGTCTGTAAGCAAAGTCAATTATTTATACTCTTTTTTAATCCTGACTCACAGAGATCTTAAAATTTTAAAAGAATATATCAAATTGTTTTTTTTTGAAAGACTATGACTTCCTCAGACAAGAATCTAAGAAATGCATAGATCAACTTAATTTAGAATGCCTATATTTCAAGTTAGCAGCACGCAAAGTTAATATATAAAAAGTGAAATTGGTTTCTAGGACAATTAAAATACCCCACATATGGATTATGTATGTGTTAAAAATTCATTCAATATTCAATTGTAATTAATACTTAGAGACTTTAATGATGTTTCTATGGGTAAAAACATTGTGAACATGAAGTATAGTCATTTAAGAATTTTTTTTCTCTCATTACCACATAGTCAATTATGCCATTCCTGCTCTATAGGACAGATTAGAAAAACCTCTGTGGGTACCTGAGACAGTAAGTAACTCTTTCTCACACTAAATTCTCACCTTTTCCCCTCAGAGTAGTTAGTGATCTCAAAATATGTGCCTTGAAGTTAGCAGCTCCATGCATAATCTCTGTGCTTCTAGGACCCCTTCATTTAACAATCACGTGTTAACATTTCCTTCAGATATTAATTATATTTTACCTTCTCTTACCTACTTATAACCAGTGATATTATTTTTCTTTCTAAATTGTGTGTTTTGCATTCATTAATGTTTAAAGCTATTTGGATGACTTAGACCTGACCTTTATCTGTGAGTAGTGATATCCAGTGATCAGAATGATTTCTCTTTCTATAATCCATCACTTTGAAATCTATAGTACATGAAGCAAAGCTGCTTTACTGTTGTAGCCACTTCAGCACTTCTTAGCATCAAAGTGAATCTTCTTGAAGGCTGACAGATAGAAGAATCATGGGTGATTATTACACTAATCCTTAATCTCAAAAAAGCATTATTTCAAAAAGAGAAAATAAAAATTTCCATTTTAATAGTTTTCCTGGCATGTAACTTACATACCATGCAACTTAATAGTTTGATCATATTTAGAAGAGTCGTATAATCATCACCATGATCAATTTCAAAAATTATCTTCTCTCTTGTACTCATTATTGTTATATCCCCCACTTCCCTCCCCCCAACTTCCCCTGTCATACCCCTAAGTATTTATTAATCCAATTATTGTCTACATAGATTTACCTATTCTGGATTTCCTATACAGAAAATAATACAAAACAAAACAAGAAATAAAAAAAGACAACCAAAACCAACAATGAAAAAACAAAACAAAGTGTAAACCTCAATAAAAAAGAAAGCAAGGAAATGTAAATATTGGAACAACTTTAAATGAACAGCTAGCGAATTGGATTTTCTTATAAAGTATCTTTTACTTTATATTCTATCTCTTGGACCTTCCTCACCAAGTCCACTCTGGCCCCCTTTTTATCTTCTTTCCTTCTCCAGACTATACTGTGTGCAAAACAATGCATGCACTTAAATGCTTTTTCCCTACAAACATTTACTCTAGAGACAGAAGAGCCCAGTGGTATAGAGCACAGGGATTAGAGCCGAATGGCTCAGGCCTCCACGTGTGTTATATGTGATACTGAGGAAATATCTGAACTTCTAAACTTACATCTCAGCACTTTTTAAAAGTGGGAAATAGTAGTGTCTACCTGCACAGGGTTGTTTCAAAGAATAATTAAGAAATACATGACTGTGGTGTTTGATAAATTTTTTTTTGGTGTTTGATAAATGTTAAACGTATAATAGACATTCATGTTTTTGCTATTTGCAGTTATTTTTCGTTCATTTGCTGTTTACACGAGGTTCATTTGAAACAGCGATTCCCAACCTTCCTCATGCAGTGATCCTTTCACACGGTTCCTCATGTTACAGTGACACCCCCCCACACAACCATGACATTATTTTGTTGCTTCTTCATAACTGTCACTTTGCTATTGTTATGAATTGGGAAAACCCTGTAAAGGATTGTTCAATCCCCAAAGGGGTCGTGACGCATAGGTTGAGAACTGCTGCTTTGGAAGGCAACAATACGAGTAAGAATCAGGGAGTAACTGAAAATGTTGAAGTTAAATTAGATTCTTCACACCTATAGTAGAGTAAGTGATAGTCTTGTTAAAGTAAGCAAAGGTTTAAATGAAAGCCAATGGAATGGAGTAGTTCCTAAATTGCCTGAATCACAAAAATCAGCTTTGCTTTTTTCACTGATAATTCTCAAGTATCATTGTAAAATTGCATATGCCTTCAAATTGATTTTGGCTCAGCACAATCCTATGTACAAAAGATAGAGTAGATACCAATAAATACCTCTGAATACATAAGTTATGCAGAAAAAACCTACAGTGCTTGAATATACCTACATTTATTGAACAATGTTTATGCCCAATGTTCATGTAAAGACAGCATAAACATAATGTTTAATAGCACTTAGTGTAGGACTAAGTAACACACATACACCTTCAAGAGATAATGAAAAATTTTTTGGAAAGAATAAGAGATAAAAATTAATAATAAAAACTACCTGTCAACATAACTTTCTCAACATGATGTTCATGGGTACCAGCTTTGACATGATCTTTAAAGTTACCATTTATTCTCAAAATGGATTGATCATTTATAAATTGCCAATTTCTCTAGGGAATTGCCCCAACAAACTTTTCATAAAGCATTAACCATTTCCCCATTCTTTTACACAAATATGCTGTTTTATTTTCATTTTTCATTCCATTTTAGCATGATTCTATAGATCCTGCTCTGATAGATGTCTCTTTTCAAACTGAAGTCGTGTCCTTTTACTCTCTCAGATTAGATCCTATCCAGACATCTGTTTGAATGTGTGTGTATGTGGGGGGGGGGGGGAGCGATAATGTAGAGTTTTATTTATAGTATGTTTTTTCCATGAACACACATACATGCGTGCGCGCAGACACGGACATTCAAATATTTTGTGGAAAACTCTTTTCTTTTACTCTCTGTGAATCCATGAGCCTGGAACTGTTACGTCCATTCTTTCTCCCATGGAGCTACTTGAAATTTCGAACTGCAGACTAAGCATATCACCAAACGGATGCCGAAGCTTTGGATCACCAGGGCTCCTTAGAGATAGATATCATAAAAGGTAAATAAGTTAAAAAGCCATAACCATTCCTTCCTGAATAATTTAAAAGTAGAAATTAAGATGTAGAAAGAATACAGAATACAACAACTAGAAAACAATAAAAGTAACTGCTGCAGATCAAATTTCTAAACAAAACCCTAAGAAGAAACAGGGGAGATGCCTACTATCAATATACCTCCCCTAAATTATCGGTGGCTGTGTCCATGGGTGTGCCATATTATAATTGTTTCCCATTCACCCATTGTCTTCACAGGTATTAATACCTAAAAATTTGTCTTTTTAAGGGAAGCAAATGATCTCTGAATAAACCAGGAACCTTCTTAGTCTGCGGTGGTGAGTAAAGGCTGAAGGGCTGCCATTGGGGGCGCTGTCGTCCTGTTCAGGGGAGATTCCATTTTGACTGCCAGCATCAGCACCGCTCTGAGTCCACCCCACTCTCCCCTATTGGCTCTCTGCGCATGCTATTTGGAAGCCTGGGAAGGAGGATTTGACTAAATTATTTGTGTAGACTCATATTGATTTGTTTCAATCTCTGAATTAGTATACAATCTGTGTTGATTGCTCAAATTGATATACGTTGGGCCTTTATGAACTCTTTCAGAATTGCTATCTGCTTTTGACAACTTTTAAAGGACACTTTTAATATTGATAAATCATTTTATTGGGAACTCTTACAGCTCTTATAACAATCCATATGTCGGTTTTATCAAAATCATTTTACATATATTACCATCATACTTTTCAAAACATTTTCTTTCTGCTTGAGCCCTTGCTCCTCAAGCTCCTCTTTTTTCATTCCCTCCCCTCTCCTTCCGTCTTCATGGACCACTGATAAATGAGAAATTATTATTATTTTCCTATTCTACAGCAACCACTGTCTCCTTTCACCCACATTTCTGTTTTTCATCCCCCTAGAGGTTAAGTTATGCATTGATCATTGTATAAGTTCCCTATTTCTACACCACCACAACCCTCTGCCTCTTACGGTATTATGTCAACAACGCTTATGCGTATTATTGCACATCCTTCATTCTACCTGGATTTGTAAGGTACAACAGTGTTCATGATAGTGGTTAAGAGGAAGCATTAAAGAACTAGAGCGATGTTGTGTGTTTTGTTGGTGTTATGCTGCACCCTGGCTGACTCATTCCTTCCTTGTGACCCTTCTGTTAGGGAATGACCAATGGTATACAGATGGGCTTTAGATCTCCTCTCTGATTCCCATTATTTGCATCAATATTTGTGTTTGTTTGGGGTCCTGCGATGCCTGTTAACTGATCCTGTTGACACTTCATGATCACCCAGGCTGGTGTGCCTCTTCCCTGGGAGCTTGTTGCTTCTCTGCTAGATGGCTGATTGTTTAACTTAAATCCTTTAGGGCCTAGGTGGTAGGAGCACCATCAGCTTTCTTCACCATATCTGCCTACATACCCATTTTGACTTCAACAATCATATCAAGAAGGTGAGCACTACAGAATGCCAGTAATTATAACAAAGAGTTCTTGAGTTGAGGAATTACTTGAGTAGAGGCCCAATGTTCATTTGCTACCTTAACACTTACCTTTTGATATATGTACATAGACCTATTTGCTTTTTAATATATTTATATATTTATATATGTGCATGTCTATATTTGTGCCTCTATAAATGTCTTTTGCCTCCTAGTTTTTTCCTGTATTTCTTTTTACTTTCCTCCTGTCACACTATCATGCTTACCCTTCATTCTACTCTCAGTACTTTCTCTCAACTACATTGAACTTGATCAATCCCCACCAGCATTCTGTGGCTAAAGGACATTTTTTTTAATATTCTGGCAATGCAGCCTCCTTTATTTTCATATTTTAATTCTCTTTTCTTCATACTAACTGACATCAATTCTTTTTCCAATTATATCTGTTTCTTCTTTGAAATGATCTTTAGAAACTAAATCTAAGGCCTGGCTATGCTTCTCATCATTATGCACATGGTCTGACTTCCTGTCCCTGCCAGTGCCCAGAACCAGGAAATGTATGAATAAGTAGTCCCTAATTTACAACATAGAAATCACATACAAATTACTAGAAATCATACTTTTGACTTTCCTTTTTTGTTGTTGTAAAGTTTTTCATTAATAATAACTCAATGTTGCAGCATTTATTCTGTTGAGAATACCATTGTCAGATATTGTCAGACTTTCATGTACCTAACAAATGAATGCAAATAAAGATTAGCTTGGTAAAGATGCTGATAATGAGAGGGTGATTTATTGCAACAAAAGTTCACATGAAAAAAGAGGAAAGAATCATGTTCTCCTCTGTAATACAGCCCCTCCAACAATTAGAAAAGAGGCAGAAACAGTATCCTTTCAACAGGAAAAGAAAAGAAATCATAAACTAAGAGCAGAAACAAATGAAATGGAAAGAGAAAAGTAATGGGTAAAATTAACAAAAAAAAGCTGATTCATTTGAAAGGATTAGTAAAATTGGCAAACTTTGTAAACTTCAAAAAGGAAAAGAAGGAGCAGTAATCAATATCAAAAATGAGAATGACAAAAGGGAAGTCACAATACACCCAAATGAAATAAAAAGACTAATGATACAGTAAGACAAAATAATATACGCTAATTAGTTTAACAATTTGGAGGACATGAAAATATCCCTAGAAAAACACTCTCTCCCTAAATTATCACGTATGGACACTAAAAGATTAAGCAGACCCATAGCTAAGAAGACATAGGTAAGGTCATCAAAAAACTCCCAACTAAAAAATGCTGGGTCCAGATGACTCCACAGGAGAATTCCATCAAACATTAGGAGAAGAGCTGATACCAAACCTACACAAACTCTTCCAGAGAATAGAAAGAGACAACAAGCTCCCAATCTCATTTTCTGAATGTATAAGTATAATCCTGATACCTAATCCAGCATCATGAGAGAAAAGCAGATTCATATCTTTCATGAATATAGATGCAAAAATCCTCAGCAAAATCTTGGCCAATAGAATCTAACAGCATATAAAAAAATAATATATTGTGAGCAGGGAAATTTATACTAGGGATGCAAAGATGATACGATATTCTAAAAACAATTAATATAATCAACCATATCAACAAGAAAAAGGACAAGAACCATATGATCATATTAATCGATGCAGAAAAAGCACTTGATTATTTCCTACACTCATTCCTACTAAAAACTCTAAAAAAGTCAGGATTGGAAGAGAAAACTCTCAATACAATAAAGGCCATATATGAAAAACCAATAAACAATATTACAATATATGGACAATAGCTGATAAACTTTCTAGTGAATAAGGAAATACAACAAGGATGCTTCTTATCCCCACTTTTATTCAGCACTCTGCTGGAAATCCTAGCCTGTACCATAAGACAATGGTAAGAGATTCAAGGAGTACAATTGGGTAAAGAATAGTTAAAAATTTTGCTATTTGCTGATGATATGCTTTTGCATATTGAGAATCCCAACACAGTAGAAGAGCTTAGTAGTGTATCAGGATACAAAATTAACAAGCAGAAATCATTTGAGTTTCTATCTATCCATGAAGAGAAAACTGAAAAAGATCAGGGAATCAATACCATTCACAAAAACCACACAGAAGCTGAAATACTTTGGAATAAACCTAACCAAAATAACAAAAGACCCATGTGAAGAAAACTACAGAACATTGCTATTGAAACTAAAAGAGATCTAAGCAAATGGAGGATTATCCCATGTCCATGGATTGCAAGACGCAATACTGTAAAATATTGATATATCTAAAGCACTGTCCAGATTCAATGCCATCCTGATTGAAATCCCACCATCATCCTTTTTTAAAATTTTTATTTCTAGCCCTGACCCTAACCCTGACCATAACCCTATCATTCTTCAAAGAAATGGAACAATAATTATTACCAACTATATAGAATGAAAGAAGCCCAGGATAGGCAAATAATTCCTTACAAAGTAGGTATTCTTGGTCGACCTGACTTCAAAGCCTACTATACATCTATGGTTGACAAACATGCTTAATGATAGATATATGGAACAATGAATCAGGACAGGAAACCCAGAAATAAAAATATCTGCATATAGAAAATTGATTTTTGACAAAAGCCTCAAGAACATTAGAGAGGAAGCAGATGCCTTCTTCAATAAATGGTTTCAGAAAAGCTGGATATCCAGTGTAGAAGAATGATACAAGACTCATATTCATCCCAGGCACAAAAACAAACTCAAGGTGAATCAAACACATTAATGTAAAATCTAAAGCTGTCAGAATCATCAATAAGAAAATTGGGGCAAAGCCAGGAGTCCCAGTGCAAGAAATACATGGCTATTAGAATTAGCCAAGGAAATATACTTCGTAGAATACAAAATAGATGATTGGAACCTATTAAAAATCAAATTCTTGTTTTGCATCAAAGAGTTTATTAAAGGATTTGAAAAGAGCCCACAAAATGGGAAACATTTTAGTACCAAATTCAGAGACAAAGGTCTAATTACTAAGATCTACAAAATTTTATAAGCTTATGAAAAGAAAAAAACACAAAACACAAAAAAGCTTATACCTCTCTGAGAAGGTGGGCAAAAGACCTGAACAGACAATTCAGAAAGGATGGTGTCTGAATGACTAATAAATGTATGAAGAAATCCTTCCGGTCACAAACCATCCAGGAAATTCAAATCAAAATAATCATGAGATTACCACAGAATGGTTATTATGGTAGCCCATTCAAATAAACCCAGAACAAATGTTGGAAAGGATTTGACAAGTTAAGAACACGTATCCACTGCTGGTAGACTAGTAAATACATACAGCCACTGTGGAAGGCGATATGGTGACACCTAAAACAGATGGCAATTCAGTTACTCTATGACCTAGCAATACTGTTACTGGGCAAATACCCAAAAGAAATTAGAAACAGATCATGAGCATATGCTTTCTCCCCCATGTTCATTGCAAATCAGTTCACAATAACAAGAAGCTGGAAATCCCTTAAGTTCCCATCAATAGAGGAGTGGATAAAAAACAAACAAACAAGTAAGCAAACAACCCTCTGGTACATACACTGAAGTGAAACACCTCAATTTATGGAGGGATTTGGAAGACATTTTGCTGAGTGCAGTTGGTCAAGCACTAAATCACAAATACTGTGCATGAGTCCACTTCATTATAAGTAAGCAGCAGAAGCGAAACAAACTCAAGCTTGCTGGACAGTCAGTTTTCAGTCGGGGACCAGGCAGCCTGGTGAAGAGTTGGACCAGTGTCAATCAACCATACATCCACCCAGGTAGGAATAGTGTAGGTCACTTGGTCAGAAGGCATCTCAGGATAGTTTTGATCAAGTGGATGGCTGAGGGCCGGGGATGCTGCCTGCTTTGTGGTAGCCACGTGGAACCGGGGTAAGTACCACAGAGTGGAAGGCAGCCCTATCAGAGTGATAAGGTGCATTGATGGAGGAGGCAGCATGGGAGTCTGGAGAGGGAATCCTCAAGTGTGAGATAATATGGGTGCATGTCTGCTGATGGGAGGAGTGTGAGGGTGGCTCTGGGGGTGGAGAGACTGCGTATACTTTCGAGAACAGTAGATGTGTAGAATCTCTTGTGGCATACAACAGGTGGGCATAAGGGACTGAGGTGGAGGGGGTGCCCCAGGAGCTGTAGAAACCTGAGACCCTGAGTCCAGTATCTTGGAGATGCATGGGCATGTTTGGGCTGCATCAGGAGACCCCACTGGGGAATCCCACTGGGTGAGTTGGACTCTACCTAAGGCACCTTGTGGTGTCAGTTGGTAGACAAACAAGATTGTGTGAAGGGAGTACAGATTGGGGACATCTCTTTACAGAAGGGTGGCAGGGTGGAAACGAGCCAGTCAGGGCACAGTGTAGGCAATGATGAAATATACATCTTTCCTCTAATTCTAAAATGCTTCCTCCCTTCCACTATCATAATCTGAATTCCACCTTAAAAATCTGGTTAGAGCAGATGTACACTGGTATAGATGGGAACGGAAACGGGGAATCCAGGACAGATTATCTCTTCAGGACCAGTAGAGAGAGTGACCACACGGGGAGGATGGATGGAAGGTGGAGTAGAAAGGGGGAACCAATGATAAGAATCTACATATAACTTCCTCCCTGGGGTATGGACAATGAGGAAGTGAGTGAGGGGAGGCATAAGACAATGTTCAACAATACAAAATTATAACATTGTGTAAATTATCATGGTTCATAAAGGATGGGAGAGTGGGGAGGAGGTAGAAAAAGGAGGAACCAATACCAGGGGCTTAAGTGGAAGGAAAATGTCTTGAGAATGATGATATCATCAAAGGTACAAATGTACTTTGCATACAATGGATGGATGGAGAGATTGGATGGATGGATGGATGGATGGATGGATGGATGGATGGATGGATGGATGGTCATCCTGTGGTGGTCAAGCTGATAGTTTTGCTTATGCTTGTGTATGTTGGAGTTTGTCACAGAAACACATCACTATTGGAGAGCATCCTCTTGAAGCTATGCTCTTTGTTTCTCTGTTCTTCAGTAACTGAAACTCAGGGCAGGGGAACTTATAGGGGGAGAAACAAAACAACATATACAGTAGGGAAAGAGATGAAATGAAGTGGGGGGGAAAGATAAGAAGGAAAGGACATCAAGAAGCTCAGGAAGGAAAAATGTGTTCAGAGACTGATTATGGAAACAATGGTAAAATATGTTTGATATTATTAAATATAGTATGTTATGATATATAGATTAAGGCCCAAGCTCCCACAAATTAATATAAAACAAAAATATGAACGCATAGACCTGTGATGGAACTCTGAACTTGCATGAAATCCTAGCTCCAAATGAAGACAATTAGTTCTTTTTGGAGGGAGGGGGCATCACTGCCCTCTGGTGGGTGCAGGAGACCCAGCCTTGCTCCTGGAGAGCTACTGCTGGATTTGAACCTCCAAGCCAGTGGGCTGCAGTCCCACACACAACCTCTATGCCACCAGAGCTCAGTGGAACAATTAGTTCTTACATCATGGCCCTGCACCATCCATGCTTTCATGCAATGATCACCAAACATAGTTAATAGTGCCCAGCTATCAATCAAAACAGCAAATGGTGTTATGACTTAAAAGCTTGTATTCAAATGAGCGGCTATCTAAGCAAGGAATCAACTAAGTTCACACAAGAGAAGCACATCAGCTAGTGTGATCCAAAGAGGATAATTACAAAATTCAAATGTGGTGAAGAGAAAAATATCAAGCTAAAATTATGATCACCCAATCAGTAAAAGGCTATGAAAAACAGTGGAAGCCCAAAACCACATCAGCACAGTGTAGCATCAGATCATGCCACCGGCAGATCTGCTGTAGGCAAAGGCACGAATCCCGAACAGCCCTCCTCACAGACAGAGGCCATTGCACCCTTGCTCATGCTGGACAGACCTTGCACTTGTGCCCTTGTCTTCCCCATAGAAATGTTCTGAATTTGTTCTGGGGCAAGTATCACTTAGATGTTCCCGAACAATCATTTCTTTCCTGACTTCTTGAATGTTGATGTGGGTCTTCTCCCTCTCACCCTCTCATGGATGATTTGTAATTTGGCCTGTATACTAATATGACCTTATTCATACCACCTTAATCCAATTTGTTTTTCATTACTTTTGTCGTGTTTCCCAGCTGTGAAGCACAGCAGTAGTGGATGCACAACGATGATAGCTCATGCAGGGAATGTAAAGGGCAGGGTTAGGCGATAGGGAGGGGAAAGGGAGTTGGGGAGTACATAATGAAAGCAGAAGGGGGGAGGAAGCACTGGAGCTGATCATGATTCAACAGCTCACTTGGGGGCAAGTTAACCAGAGTGGGGAGGAAATGTCCTGGAATGGATATGGTGATCATTATAAAATTCCCCATATCTATGTTTGGACAATTGATTGAACTATCTATGATATATAAATTATGTCCAATGAAACTGTTAGGGACACAAAAGATACTGATAATAAACAGTAGTAACAATGAAAACTTTAGAAATATGTCATTTGACTTACATCAGAAAGGATATAGGTTGGAGGTATTGGATTAGAATCTTATCATGAATCAGGAACTACCTGTACTAAATTCTGTATGCATATTATTTTCATCTTA
Source organism: Nesogale talazaci (assembly GCA_004026705.1). Lineage (NCBI taxonomy): Eukaryota > Metazoa > Chordata > Mammalia > Afrosoricida > Tenrecidae > Nesogale > Nesogale talazaci. The sequence goes on from PVJH01005484.1 coordinate 109,213, forward strand.
AAAGAGCATGATTTGTTTGTTTCTATATTTTAAAATGTGATGAGATTAATTTATGACCCAATATATGATATAATTTGTAGAGTAACCATGTGTGCTTAAAAACAATGCATAGTCTATAATCACTTAGTTACAATGTCATATACGCAGCAGCTATGAATGATAGTGTTTGTGTCTTTTATGTCCTTGATTTCTACTTTTGTTCCAGCAATTATGGTGTGTGGATTACTAGCTACTATTGTTCAATTGTTTGCTTAAGTATCATTATTTGAGCCTATGTAAATATGGAAATATGAAAATCCCTTGTTGCTTGATTATGAACTGAAAAGCTAAAATGTGGCACAAATTTAGAAACTTTAACTATACCTTTAAGTATACCTACATAATTTTCTACTCTTAACATAATCATCCTCTTACATAGCATGCGGAGGTATAATAAAAAGAGTAGGTTTGGGTTATTTTCTTAATGAAACATTTTAGACTCTCTGGAGAACATTAGTGAATATTTCCTCAAGTAGAGTCTCAATATAATTTTCAAAACTAAGCTGACATTATTTGCCATTTAATCATCAGACACCATTTGATTTTTGCCATTTTTATAGCAAAAGAGCACTAAGTGCCATGCTTTGTAAATAATTCTTTTTCCTAAGAATCATTTGCAGTCTTGAACAGCTTTGAAGTCTTTGTTTGACTTTAAAGATCTTGACAATTTTAAAATTATAGGCCAGTTATTTTGAAAATTATCCTTCAATTTTAGTTTGTTTGTTTTTTCCTTGGTGCACGTGGTAGGCATGCTACAGTCTCCGCTTTTCATTCTTCCAGGGGACATCTGATTTCAATTAGCTCCAGCACTCATGATATTTGGAGCATGGAATTAAAGTGGTAACCAGGTAGCTTGCTAGAAATTTATATTTACCTGTTATAATTAATAAAAAAATTGTGGCTAACAGCTTTCAAAATATACAAACACCCCATTAATGACCAATCATCTAATGTATTCACTATTTATGCCTGTATGGTCTCATGAGTATTTTATTTAGTAAGTTAGAACGCATTATATTACTATATACTTTGTTTTTCAAATGGCAACCTCATTGTCCAGTGGGACAGTAATCAAACCAGCTTCTGTTTTGTTTTTGGTTCTTTACTATTACACCTCCATTTTTTAAAGTGTGTTCTTGTTGTCAGGCACAATGATGTATTTTGTGATCATATTGTGCTTTCTCTGTTCCAGGCTGGAATCAATGATTTTTCAATTCAGATCTTTTGAATACTAAACAATATTTTGAAATCAATGTTTAGAGAATGACATTTTAGACAGAACATATGGACTATGTTTACACTGCTCAGGATTTGTCATTTCAATTAGAATACCCAATTCCTGATTCGAATGCCCAAACCAGGTTAACACTCACTTAAAGGAACCTCTTTTCTCCCTGGTTGGGTTGGGATGCTCCATTCCAGTCTCATCCTGAGGTAGGGTTGTCAGGTTAAATACAAACAACAAAACAGGATGCTTAGCAATTTTTACTTTCAAATGAATAATTTTCAAAAATTAAAAGTATAATCCCAACTATTGCATAGAGTATACTTATAGCTCCCCTTATTCCTCCACCCCCTCCAAAATAATAGGATGTTTATTGTTTGGGGTGGGGAGTTGTTTGTTTTGTTCTGCTAAATCGGGTGTCCCATCTCCAAGTAGATGTCTTTCTCATTTGCCATCACCTCTCACACCTACCCTTGGGCCACAAACTGCTTTATCACCTACTGTCAGCTTTCAATTATTTCTTTTATCATATTTTCCTGGGGAACAACAGTGGTTCATTGGTTGAATGCTTGCCTGATAACAGAAAGGCAGGTGTTTTGAACCCATCGTAGCAATGTGGGAGAGCAAAGTGTCAGTTTTCATCTATGAAAATTACAGCCTTGGGGAGATGGAAGAAGATAGTGTCTAGTTAGATTCACCAATCTGGAGCTCATGCTGCCATACCAGAAAATTGGAAGGTAATGTGATGGAGACTGGGAGGTGCAGTCCTAAAATTAGATTCAAGTTACTAGGGTCTGTCCTGAACTCCAATTTTTGTGATTTCCACTCTCATTTTTCGTCAGTGGCTTGATTTCTGTTATTATGGTTTTGATTTGCTTTCTGCTGTTATTGTTGTTTTTTACTTCCTTTACTGTTTTATTTGTCTTTGCCTGGTTTTTGCACTTATTAATATAGCTGCATGACCGATGACGGGTAAGGACTGAGTGTGTGTCCTGACAACCTAAGACAGGCGGAGTTCCCGGGAGGACATTACTTGGAAAAAATTAAAAAGGGGGACCTGTCAGGAGCCCTCCGGCCCAGACATGCTTGACTTGGCTACAGGCCGAATATGCCTGAACTCTGTTGCAGTTTGTTGCCTGGGGTTTGTAGTTTGTCGCC